>RJWJ010044428.1:0-12177 GCA_004363605.1 Indri indri | reverse complement strand
CCTTTGATCTTTCCCAGGAAATGTCAAAACAAGTTTGCCCTCTTGCCTCTGAAGGCACTTGGAATTCAATTGTCCAAAGAGCTACTCTCTCTGTCCAGCCATCACTGACCTTACAGACATTAAAGACTGTCCTGGGATGCCTTTGGAGCCAGGGAGCCTAATATCTGATCCTGTTAGTGGTATATAAACTGCACCTGCCTATGCAGCCCGCAGGGGCCAGTCGTCCAATGCACCTGAAATCACAATGCATTCAAATTAAGCCTTATTGAATGAGGAATACCATACTTATTAGCTGTATCAACATTTTAAAAAATTACACATGTAATATGTCTTCAGTCGTGTTCCCTAGAGGTGGATTCTGAGATGGAGGTGTTTGTTCAAAGGAGTTATTGAGGGAGAGCTTTCCAGAGAAAATCCAGTAAAGAGAAGGAAGCAAGACAGGGTGAGTTCTGAGAGACCAAAGGGAGCTGTGGTCCACTGAAGTCTAAGCTTGATCCCTCGACGGGCTCGAGAACACTGTCTCCCTGCCAGCTCAAGGCAAGCACACTGGCCTTTTGTACCCTGTATTAGTCAGTCATTCAAAACTGCCTTCCCCCAGGGTGGGGGGTGCATGGTTGGCAGGAGGGCAATTTGTTAGGGAAAAGTATATTTGTGAGCTGTTAGCAGCCAACACTCCCAGCAGCTGGGGAATGCACGCACCCTCCCAGTAAAGGGCTCTATACCGGGCACCCAGAGCACCTGCTACATTACACATAAACAAAGTATCCTCGTGAAACACATCAGCCTTCCAGGTATGCCTGGAGCCCCCCTTAATCGTTTGATGTCCTTGCCGTGGAAGTCACTTGGCATTACTCCTGCTGTAGTCATAGCCTGCCCAGACTCCAGGAGGGAGGACCTGGACCCCCTCTTCTTGATGGGAAGAATAATTTCATTTCTTTTATGAAGGGGTCTGTGTGTGAGAGACAGAGAGACAGAGTGAGAACTTGTCCTCAACTGGGATTTTTTTTCTCTGTGCCCATCCAACTAACATAGATATGTGCCTATGGAGTGGACTTGCACTTGTTTTTTGTTTGTTTTTGTTTTTATTTGTTTGTGTGTTTGCTTTTGCTTAATGCCCCAAAACTGTGCATGACATGAGTGTGTACCTTTGGACTGCATTCCTATTAATACATATGGTGCAAACTAAGGTTTTGATTACTCACAGGATTTTTGTTTTTATTACACACAGAGTCCCAGGCAGATAACAAGCTTTCTTGCTGTTTTGTGGTAGGCTTAGTTGTTTATGGAGAAGATAGCTCTGTTGAGGTTCTCGGCTTCTGTATAGCAAGTCATTTGACTTCTAGCTCTTGATCTTATAAGGTCCCAAGGCTATGTCTTCTGTTCCCATGTGAACATTAAAATCCCAGATTCAGGCCATTCTGGCCTGTATAAGAGTCCAGCATCTTCCTTGGGCCACTGTGGCATCAGCTTCCATGACTACTGCTGTGGCTTTAAGTGCCGTCATCATTTCTGATACCCGGGAAGGGCTGGCTTCATGAGGGGACCCGCCCCATGTTTGTCTTAATGTTTTGCTGTCACCCTCTTGATATTCTGGATAATTTTCTCTTTGAACTTGTGTTTTTTAAGTTCAGTCCAATGGGACAATTGAGCATGTGCGTGAGCAGAGGAGACGCAGGCACTATGTATGTCTGCCGTTCCTCGATGACCCATTCGCACATAGCAACCATGATGCCCCGTGAGCACGGAGTTCTGGTGGACCTACCACTATGCGTGGGAGTTCAGTGAGACCCAGAGCGACGATGAGGTAAGTATATCATGTCTATGATTCGGTAAAGGAACGCAGTGACGGCACCAAAAGGTCATACTTCGCATTGGAATCAGAAGTTGCAAAAATGCAGGAAGAAGGCAATGGCACGGACACCCAGGGGACTCTGTCATATCCTTTGCTATTCAATCTGTTTCCCTATTTTAAAGGGAAAGATAGAGAAATCCATAGTCCCTCTTCCTTTCCACCTCTCCTCACTCGTCAGTAAGCTGAAGGTGGAGAGGGCTGGTAGAATGTGTGTATATCAGGAGGTGAGGCAGGAACCACTGAGTTAGTTTTGAGCCGTGCTTGGACTCCTCTGATTTCTGACAAGGTACACACACATGCATGAGCCGTGGAATACACATCGTGCAATTTTGGGGATTCCACATAGGTGTGAAATGCTCTTATCTTTGCATTTAAAACTGACATCCCACATTTCATAAAGAAGGCAAAATTCATGCTCGTGGCTTAAATATTTTTGTTATTTCTTTCCTTAGAATCATATTAAATAGCAAATTAAAAAACCCAACATGGTGAGACAAGGAAAGAAACCATGGAAGAAAAGAGAAACTTTATCATATAATACCTTTAACAACACTTTGTTTTTTGCTGCTTTTTTGAACAAGGGTCCTGCATTGTTATTTTTCACTGGGCCCAGAAAATTATGTCTCCCCCTCCTGCTCCCCCTGAGTCCCTCTTGCTTGTCCAAGCTGTCAGGTTAAGGTCTGAAAATAGACCCCAGATGGAAGCTAGTCAGTAGCTGAGCCTAATTCATGCCCCCAGGAAATACAATTGTGGACCCTAGCTGTACATTTTACTTATAGAAAGAATGGTCACCGCTTCCTGGGGCCTCCCCCCTTTCTGCCTTCCTCATTAGACCAGCCTTTTTTGGTGCTAGCCCTGAACCCACAAATCCAAGGGGCTGATTGTGAGCAGACATAGGCGAGGGATCAGGGGTTAGGAGACCCCCGGACAGCAGCTGTGACAGGAGTTTGCATGAAACTCGGTGGTAATCCGGTACCCCAAATGGTGAGGCAATGAGCCTTCCAAATACGGGAATGGAAAGCTCTAGAAAGAACAAGGCAAAAGTCACCCAGAAAAAAATGAGGGGCAGAGTTAGACTTTGCGCAGCCTCTGCTCCTCAGCCTGGGGCTCCTTTAACGAGACCCCAGATGGTCTCCAGACATACAAGAGCAGATCCTGAGAACTGGGTCGTGCCCTAGCTCCGGGGGACCAATAACTTCTGCACCTGGAAAACTCATATGCAGCCGCAAATTAATATATTTAATGAAGGAATCTGGGAATAGGCTATTGGCCAGTTTCTCCTCTCCCCGCTGTCTCTTGGTTTCTCACAGTCCGTCTGCACCCACCCTTTATGTCTTGATCCTGTCTCTGGAGTCCTGATTCTGAACATCCTAGGACTTAGCCAGGTACTTGTCCCTTGGGCTTGGAGGATAGTGCACCAGGAAGGCTGCTGAGAACCGAAGGGCCCACCCTGAGGGAAACCTGGCCACCCAGCCCTAAGTTCTCAGATTTCAGATTTCACTCCTTACGTCCTTAATTAAAACTATATACCATACCTGTCAGAGGCCCTATGTCAGCAGTCAATACCTCCCAGACCTCCCAGGCCCCTGTCCCAGCCTGTAGCCTGTTACTTTATAGGCCGGGCTGGGTCTTGGGGAATGAGAGTGGGGCTATGGATTTGGGAAAAGAACGAATATGAGTTTTGGAATCAGACCAACCTGAGTCTGTATCCCAAATCTGCCCTTTCGCTAGTTAAGTGTTTAGGACCAGGTGATTTCATTTCTCTGAGCCTCAGTTTTCTCATCTGTAAAATGTGGTAACAATAAGATCTACCTCAAAGGATCGTTGGGAAGATTAGATAAGAAATGTTACAGCATGGACAAGCTTTCTGACCAATGCTTGGCACAGGGTAGGCGTGAAACAAGTATGGGTTGAATGAATGAATGAGCTAACAAGCGTTGTACGAAACATATTCCAAAAGCCCCTCCTTTGCCTTCCATCTCCTTTGCCACCCTCCTAATCCAAGCTAGAGAGACAAGACAGAATAAAGCTCAGAGTTAGGATCTGGGGCTTGGTTAGACTTGGCCCTGCCGCTGTCGGGACCTCAGTTTCTCCAGCTATAAAACACTAGTGGAGCAGCTGGGAGTTTAGAGAGAGTTGGCCTAGGAGGCCTCTAATCAACTGGTTTTCACCAGGGGGCAAATTTCACCCCCATTGGTGTATTATGTCAACTTTGGGAAACCTTTTTCGTTGTTTCACCTGGGGAAGGGGCTGTGCTACTGGCATCTAGTGGGTAGAGGCCAGGGATGCTGGAAAGCATCTTACCTGCGCAGTACAGACCCCACAACAAAGCATTATCCAGCCCCAAATGTCAACAGATCTGTGGCTGAGAGATCCCACTGTAACTTCTTTCAGCTCTGGAAGCTGGCAATTCTCATATGGAATCGAAGTCCTCAGACCCAAAGGGGTGTAGTTTCCTGGACTGGCTTCTAAGGAATCCAGTTACTGTGGTTTTATCTATTCACACATGCATATTTTTCACATATTTTTATTTCTAAAATCACGATGTGTCTAGCAACCCATGGTGCATCACAGTTTAATTGGCAGAGGTCTTATTTATAAACCTCGCAAATAGAAATCTATACTGTACCCATCCACTTCCCTGCTGAAAGGGTTCTAACCAATATGTAGAGCTAGGAGTCTTTTTGTTAACTTGCTGTGACCTGAATCCTTATTTTGAGTTTTCCATACCCACAGGCAAAGCTATTCTTCACTTATGCCGTCAACATTCTCACTCAAGTCTTGAGACACTGTCCTGCAGGTGCCCCCAAACCTTTGCTCCTCTGAGAAGTGATGACCTGTGACAGCTTAAATGAAATTCCGGCACTTGAAAGGGCCTCCCAGCAAAGACCAAGACCCCAAATGGTCCATGTAGCATGGAGACACTGCTCCTCTGAGCTGGACTTGTCTGTGGCTTCAATAGGGAAGACTCCATGAAACACCCTCATGATGGCATGACCTGGGGTAGACCAGATGTTCACACCCATTCTCCCCACACCAATCACTGTAATTCTAGTTCTCTTAGAGTTAGTAGTCACTTGGGAGACCATTAAATCATCCTTCTGGGTCCAGGAAAGGAGTCTTTCCATTATTTATACTTCAGGATTCAGCTCATGTTAACTGAAGTTAAGTTGAGCTAACTGCATTTCCCTGGGCCCTCGGATTTACCTAGACCGCGGCACTCATCACAATAAACCATAATTGTCTTTCGGTTTGCCTCTGTCCCGCTAGGTCACCCTTCTCCAAGTTCAGCTTGAGTCAGAACCCCCTGGAGGGCTTGTTAAACACAGACTGCTGGACCCCACCCCGCAGATTTCTGATTCAATAGCTCTGGGGTGGAGCAAGGCTTTGCGTTTCTAATAAGATCCCAGGTGATGTTGAGGTGTTTGTTCAGAGGCCACACTTTGAGAACCGCTGACCTAGATCATGAGTTCCTTAAAGTCAGAGATTTTGCCTCCTCAAAATGTGCATATTCCCAGCTCATAGTAGGTAAATCTGCTAAATAAATTCAATCAATATTAATTAAATGTGCCCACTGTGCTAAGCATAGCATCGTGCTTTATAAAAAGAGGCATGAAGTGAGTGGCAATGGGTGGTTTATCTAAGGACGTCTACTTTTGTTCCCCAGGATCTACAGTTGGCCCTTTGTACAAATTGTCTCCTTTAATCTATCCCCACCAAACCCAGTAACATATGCTTTCAGAGGAGTTAGCAGAGACTTAGAACATCTCTGATATTCAATGTGAATTTTTTTACCCCTGGAGTCCCTCGGTTATAACAGGAGGCATTTAATTAAAACCACGTGTTAAATTGAATAAATTTTCCTAGAGGTTCAATGTTACTGAAGGATTTGGGAAAGGGGGATGTTTTGACACATGCATATAAGTCAATTAATTGGCTGGATTCTGTTTTTTCATATTGACTATATGAAAATAATTTTTATCACAAAACAAAGTACTTCAAGGGCCCTTGCCATTATGTTCTCAGACCTTGGTCTGAATTCCAAGCCTTTATTTTTAGTGACTTTCTTTTTTAAGTAAAAAGGGACAAGACTGGCATAGGAAACTATGCCAGCTCAACAAGTCCAGCTCAACTTTTTGTTTGTTTGTTTGTTTATTTGCTTGTTTTTACAAAGGCCCTGGGAGTCTGGTGTAGGGAGATGAGTAGGATTTTAATAATATTGTTAAGCTATTGTACCAGCAGTAGACTGTTTATTGTCGGTCTTACTTTAGTTAACAAAAATATCCTTTTGGTTTACTACCACTACCCATAGCCATAAGCATTCCTACCTGATAGATAATCCCAGAGTCCATCCTTGCAACACAAGCAGGGCTTTGTTCTCTTTGACAGAGAATGCATGAGAAGGCCTTAAACTAATCCAACCAGTTAACCTGTTTATTTTCCTTTGTAGCCCAAACTCTGTCTATGAAAAAAATGTAAAGTTTAAGCAATGAATTTCGTATGTTCCTTCATTGAATAATTATCTATTAAATACCTTTTGCATGGGAGACATTCCTGCAGGCAGTGGGATGTGGCCAGAAACCAAAGAGGTAACGTTTCTGTTCTCATAGGGCTCACATTCTAGTGGCAGGAGACAGAAAACAAAGCAAGACACAGAGCTGTGTCAGGTGGTGACTAATGCTATAAAGAGGAGAGGTGGGAAGAGCAGGCCTGAGACTAACGGGGGTGGGATTATATCACTATTGTACATATGGTGGTCAGAGAAGGTCTCTCTGATAAAGTCACGTTGGAGAAGAATCCCAGAGAGAGATAAAGAGGGAGAGAGAGAGAGACTACCCAAGGTAAGGGAATTTTAGCAGATAGAAGAAACTGCAAGTGCAAAGGCCCTGGGGTGAGAGCTTGCTTTTGTTCTAGGCACAGAATGAAGACAGCTGTGGCTGTGTGTGATGGGGAGGTGGTGGGAGCTGAGTTCGCAGATGCAGTGGGAGCCTTGCAAGCCATGGTGAGAATTTCTCTGCAGACTGGGAAGCTACATTCTCACACCTCTGGCTCCTAGTTCCTCCTCCTATGGGTTTCCTGCTCTCATATGCAGCTCAGTCCCACCCATATCTGTTTCCCCTGGGACACTCCATGCCAGCCCTAGCACAGTACTTGACACATAATTGACATTCAAAACTACTTGTTGAACATGTAAATGAACACCTTTGACTTATACAAGACCAACCAAAGGATGCAAATCCACTCTCTCCACTGTGACTTGGGGCAAGCGACTCAACTCTCTCTATGCCTCAATTCCCTCACCTGGGGGTCATTGTGATATAATCCCTTAGTGTTTTTTAAGAACATTAAGAGACATGTAAAGCAATAGGTAACGTTCTAAATACCTGTGACTCTATGAAGTAAATCATGTTATCATCCCCATTTTGCAGATGATACAACTGAGGCACAGAGTGCTTTAGCCATTTGCCCAAGGTCCTACAGCTGCTGCACGTGGCAATGTCAGCATTTGAACTGCCAAGCTCTGGGTTGGCCTTAACAACTATTCCTACCGAGATGATGCACGCAAACGAAGCAAGACTTCAGCAGACGCTCAACAAAAGGGAGCTATGTCTATGGGGGTGATTGTTAATGTTATTATTACTGTTACTATTAGTGTCGTGCCCAGCTGTCCTGGGTAACCAGCGCCTCCCTAATAGATACCACATTGGAGCACAGAACAAAGAAAGCAGAGGAAATTCTGCCTGCCTTCGGAGATATCTGTATACACCTCCCAAGGGCCCAGCTTGGCTTGGAAGAGGGGGGTTTGGGGCGGAGAAATGCGGAAGGGAAAAGTACCCTCACCCGCCTCCCCCTATCTCACAGGCCAGGCAAACCGCACGCCCCCAGCTGAGGAATCGCATAACCGTGGCAGCTGTCCAGAGCAGAAGAGGCCCGCACCTGTTTGCAATGTAATTTAGCTATTATCAGCCTTCGAGTCCAGCTGAAATTCAAAGACTGGAGAAGGGGACGATGGAGGGGCTGTGTGAGGGGGTTAGGAAGTTGCAGAGGTAAGACGATCAAATGTCCTAAATTGCCTCTACTTTAATGCCTTATATAAAAATTTCCTGTAATGCATGTTACCATAAATAAGGGATTGCCGAACAAGCCCGGAGCAAGATGGTTTTCTAGTTGAACTCTCCCAGAGGGAACGTTTGGAGTCAGCCTGGTGATGTCCTACTTCTCAAATTATCTTGTTGTAAAAGTCTGGCTCCCAAGGCCTGGTTTTACTGGGCTGAGCACAGCTATATCGTGTTCTGCACAGGGCGACATTTGGGATTCACTGCTCGGAGGAGGACCAATTCCCTTCTGGCCCCGTCTCTGCTTACAGGGAATCGCATTACCCCCAAGATTCTTTCGGTCTAGCCCACCTCCATCCCCAAATCAACCTGTCAGGACTGGCAGAGACCGACAGCATAATCCCCAACCCTGGCCCCAAGGAACCCAGCCAGATATTGGGGTCGCTGGGGCACACGTTGACAGTTCTTAGGGAAAGTGTACAGGATGCACCTGGACAATCGGTCCCAGTTTCTCTTGAGCGAAAGATGGAAGAGGCAATTTTTTTGTTGATAAGAGTCAGATTCAACCTGTAGTTTATCACGTGCCTGCTGAAGACCCAGGCATTGCCCTGGGCGTTCGCAATGGTGGTGGTGATGAGGATGATTGCGATGATAACAGGAGAAGCAGAGCCAACACTTACTGAGCATGTACTACATGCTCCTTTTGTGAATTGCATTATTTGAGTCCCATGATGACCTTCAGAGCCAGATCCTGTTATCACTTCTTATCACAGATAAGAGTAACAGCAGAACATTTAACAAGCTTGCCCAAGATCATCACACTTTTCATGACTTTGATTTCATTTTCATGCCAACCCTGGGAGGTCAATATCATAATCACTGCTTTCTGGCAAAGAAACAGAGGAGAAGAGATGTTCAATGAGTTCATGACTTTCACAGTTACTGATGAAGTGTGTCCTAGGTGCCAAGCACTGTGGCTATGCCAGCGAACACCATGACCAAGATCTCTTGCCTTGCAGACCATGAATTTTGAGTAAAATTTCCTCTCAGAAAGGATTTAAACACAGAAATCTTCTCAAGAAGCATCTTAACAATACTAATTTGGGAATGGGGCAATTATCAAGGTTAGAGTTATAACAGGTGTCTTTGCTGGGATTCCCCCCCAAATCAAAGCCTTAGACAAAGGCTTGTGAACAGATGGTTTGTTGAGGAGGTGACCTCTGAGAGATCTTGTAGAGTGATCAGGGGAGGGCGGGGAGCCAATTCAAGGGTGTGTTATGGAGGTGGCCCTGCTATGGGTGACTGGTGTTCAATCCACAGGACCTTTCTAAGAACCCACATGGAATCCTTATCAGAATTCAAGGGGTGAAAGGGAGAAGCATTTATCCACCAGTTCCTATTGTCCATTGGTGAAGGGTTGTCCCATGGGGCTTAACTTCCCCCCACTTCCAGACTGTCGCATATGTGAGTGGTGTGCAGTTTCTGTAGGCATCCCATGCCACATATTAGACACACCCCAGGGTAGGACATGAGCAACAATGCAGGCTTAAGGTTTGCTGTGGCCATGACTAGAATTAGAAGTGAGACTGAGAGGACATGAGTCAGTGCCCAAGAAGTATCTCATCATCTTTGCAACAGTCAGGATAGGCTTGGTTTTGCTGCAGTAATAAACAACCCCAATTCAAATCTCAAAGCCAACACATCTGGTAAGCCACTTGATACCTAGCACTTCAAATACATTATGTGGTCGAATCTTCAAAAATATCCTGGAAGGCAGGTATTATTATCTACTTAACTGATGAGAGAACTCAGGCCTACAGAGGCAAAGTCACCTGCCCAAAGTCACTCACCTTGTTGGTGGCAGGACCAAGATTCAAACACAGGAATTTGCACCTGTGCTGTTAATATTGTATTTGTCAGAACCTGGCATGTCAAAGGAGGGGCTTCAGAGGTCACATAAATATGATTTATATTTCATTTTAAAACAATTTTACCTATTTCAAAACCTGTAAGTTTTTAAAATGCACACTTAATGTGTTATAGGTCAAGTTTTAACAAATAGAAGGCATCCAAATGATGTCAGGTTGGCTCATTTTCTTTGGATCCAGGCATGAAACATATCCTGCCATTCGTCAAATACCTCCACATTTCCACCTTCCAGGGATGGTAGAACTATACTGGGCCCCCTTCTGGTTGAGTGGCCACATGACTGGTTCTGGCCAATGAGTTACACTTTCCAGGCCAGAGCAAATTTTGTTGCCAGTGAGAGCCTCCAGGGCTCTTTCCCTCTGCTAAGGCAATGTTCCAGATCATGGCTCCTCTGTCCTCTTGGGACCACTACTAAAGACAAAGGAGAAGAGGGTCCTCAGTTGACCTGCCATACACTTGTATTGTGAATGAGAAACCAGCAGTGATACTACTAAAGCACTGAGATTTGGGGCTCATTCATTACAGCAGCAAGGCTTAGCCCACCCTGATTGACTAGAGAGTATCCCAAGGTTGCAAGGTTATTACAGATTGGTTCTCCACAACAGGTTGCTGAGACAGAACTTAACAGTGCAAGATGTTTATTAGGGATCAACCACTTGTGAAAGGGGAAGGGAGCAGGTTTGGGCAGAGGAAGAAGTTGAACTATATTTTCAGCTGGACAAAGCTTTGGCCAACCCAGAGAAATCTCTTGAGTGAGTATTGTGTATTGTAGCCTCCTGTGGGAGCACAACGATTGGACCTTTATACCTTGTCCTTGTTCGGTCACTATATACAATAATCTGCCCCAGGACAGTGTGACCTGGGGCAATGTGACCCGTCACATATGAGGCACACTCTGAACAAGCCAGCAGGTGACAGCCACCTGCTGACCCGCCCCGCATGGCTACGCAGAACATCCTTCCTTAAGAGGGACATGAACAGTATCTCTTTGTCTACTACACAAGGACAATTTTTGTTTTTTCTAAAGTTTGTATTACTTGCAACCCTTCTCTGTGTGAACCAGGATCCTGACTCTATGAAGCAGAGTTTGGTCGCAAGCCCAGAAGTCAACCTTGAATGATTACAGCAGAAAAGGAGTTTATTCAACGAGTGCTAGAATTGTTGGGATGGCTAGAGAGGCAGGTGGCTACATAGTCAAGCTAGGGGGAGGCCCAAAGTCAAGCTACCACCCAGCACTGGGCTAGTCACACGCTGCTGTTTTTGCCTCTGGTACTCGAACTGGCAACAACTGCCACAGCAGAGAGAGAGAAAGAGAGAGAGAGAAGGGCAGGGGGTCCCTTCAACTTCCTATCTCTCTCATTCCCATTCAGAGTTTAGCTTGGGTGCATCTGATTGGAAATGCCCTACTTGCAAGAGATGCTGGGAACACAAGAACCTGCCATTCAGTTTCTGTGGAGCAAGGTGGTCTCTGCCTCCCCCAAGAGTCCTAAAGTGGGGATCTCCTTAAACTGGAAAAAGATTGAGTCCGAGCAGCCAAAACCAACAGACAAACAAAATGACAAGTGTCCAATCTTGGTGTGGACAAACAAAATGAAGTTCAGGTAAATATACTGGCTGCTGGGACTACTCAGAGGTGGCTCTGGTCGTCCCTCCCCTGTGTGACATCCTTCTGCCCAAGCTCTGAGGTTCTCTCCTGCGGTCAGCATCCTCTTGGCTGTAGGGAGGATAAAATCCAGGCTCCATGATAGCAGACATGGCTCACCAGGGACAGCCAGATGGACGGACAGAATTTCTTCTCCTGCAGCCCACGTTATGAGCAGAGAGGCCCAGCACTGCCGGTTGGTGGGAGAAGAGCTCACCCCAGTGTGTGGCCAGGAACTCCTGGGGGCAGATTTGGTCCATGTCTCCATCTACCCATTCATTTATTCCTCAGATACTCGCTGAGCCTCTGGCATGTGTCAGGCTCAGCTGTGATGCAGGCAGTGCACTGACTTTGACTTCATGGGGCTCCCTTCCCAGAACTTTTAAGTGGCTGCTCTTTGTCATGTCCTTTCTCTGGCAGCGTGGAGAAATGGTTATGTGTCTGCTGTTTGCCGTCAAAGTGCCTGAGTTCAAACCACCAGCTCTGCTCATTTCTAGATGGGGGACCACAGCCGAATGACTTTACTTCTCTTGGCCCCAGCTTCCTCATATGTAAAATGAGATTAATGATACTGCCTGCCTCCTACGGTTAATATGAGGATTCATGGGGATAAAGCCTGGTACATATTTTGTTCAATAAATGTTATTTTATCATCAACTGGGAGACAAAGGGCTAAGGTGGGTGTTGGCCATTCTTGG
>RJWJ010044427.1:0-12181 GCA_004363605.1 Indri indri | reverse complement strand
CAGAGCAGTGGGCAGAAGGTTTCTTTATGTTAGTAGGAGCACAGACCTTTGGAAACTAAACAGGAATGCCTTTTCATTAGAGGACAGCAAAGAAGAGAAAACCAGCTGTAAGAAGTCCAGGCTAGAGACTCCATTTGGAAAGCAAAGACCCCCTTTTTTTTTTTTTTCCAGTTTTCTAGGCTTCTTCATTTGAGCTTTCCATTTGCCACTCTGAAATGCAGGTTCCACAGACAATTGCAAATAAGTTTCTTTTTTCGGGGGAGGAGGGTAAATGAAGCAGGTGGGAAGAAGTGAGATGACTCTGTAGATACGGCCAAATTTAGACTTGGTGTGAAATTTCCTCTTAGCTTGGAAACACATGGCACCAGCATGTATTTGTTCATTCATTCAATAATGTGAATGAACATGGAACACGTACGATGTGATGGGCTTTGTTACAGGCTGTAAATGACTTCGAGTCTATGTGAGAGGACAGCCGGAGGAAGAGGAGAGAGGCAAGGTGTCAGGCAACAAGTTTCTTAGGGCCCAGATGCATTGCCCACCCTAGACGCTGATGACTGTGAAGAGACCTGGGACTATGGAGAAGCTGTAGAGAAAGACAATATTGCATTTGCCAGCTAGGAGTGTAGGAGGCTGAAGGGAGAACCTTCTCTCCCTGTTTTCTCATCTCTTTTTCTTGTTTAAATAGGTTGAAACTGCGGCAGAGGATAACTGTGATTTGCAAATCTTATTTATTTCCAGCAGTCTCCCCCTCCTCTAACTAGAACAGCAGATTTCATTCAGATTTTCCACACAGACAACTTGACTTTAAAAATTGTCGAGTAAGGTATTCCTTTGGAATCCTCATCGTGGAGGCTTTGGGGAAGGTGCAGCTTTCTGCTGAGTAATGAATGATGTGTTCCTGCATTTGGAGAAAGTTGGACTTAGGTGCCTAAAAGATAGGCGCCTGTTTTCCTGATGAGGTGGTTCATATACCAGTTTGTAGAAGCATGTAAGTAACGTCATCCTGAACTGTGCATTCTTACCACATCAGAGGCTGGCTAACAGACAAGTTCTGTGCTCTGTTTGGTGATCCCTTTTGGCACCTGGCACATCTGAGAAAGATCTTAGTCTCATGATGTGATATGTATTTAGAAGCTAAGTGACAGTACAGACCAAAATGGAGGAGACTCCGTCCATCCCAGATACTAGGATAAGATCACAGATAACTTCTCAGATGCTTTTTTTTTTTTGATAGGGAAATAGGAAAACAGAAAATATATACATTGCACACAATTAGAGCTTTGATACTTTGAATGTTTGAATCTTAAGTCTTCTGGCCAACTCCCTTTAACGTACAGGCAAAGAAACTGAAACCCAGAGAAACGAAGAAACTTTGACAAGGTTGCAGTCAAGTTGGGCTGTGTCATGTCTACAGCCCTGGTCTCCTGATTGCTAATCCTGGGCTTTTACTGCTTACCTGCTGCTTCCTATTTCTTTGGATTTTATGATAGAGGGACCTCTGAAATTATACTTCCACTTAAAGAAATATTTAAAAAAGAGCTGTGAATTTCCTAAAACAGGTACGTTTAGTCTGAGTGTTGTGGGCCAGTACATTTCATGCTTCAATGTGCAAAAGATTTGTTAAAATGCAGATCCTAATTCAGTAGGCCTGGGACAGGGCGAGAGTCTGCATTGCCAGCGCGACCTGCATTTGCAGTACAGATGCTGCTAGTCCCGCGTATTGAGCAGTTGAACATCAAGGCTGTAGACAGTCTCTTTCCTCCTTTCCTTTCCCTTCTCACTGATAGAACAGCCCTGGGGATTTAAGAAGCCCTTTTTGTTTCTGTTGCCAGGTCACTGTGCTTCCTTAGCTAATCTGGAGGCCTTTCACTGCGTTGTCCTTATCCAGACCTGAGATTGTTAGAAATAGTCCCTAGAGACAGGTGTCTTGAGCTGGAGGGTGTGATCTTTTGTCTAGTGACTTAGCACCATTTAACTTGGTTCCACAAAACCTTTCGCACGTAAGCAATTTTCTCAACTCTGACGGTGAAAAAAAGCCTTTTTCTCGCCTGTAAGTGTCCTCCCAGCTGTAGCTCATCGCACTCCCAAGCAGCTGGGAGTGCAGCTGGCAGGCTGCTAGCTCACAGGCCCTGCCCTTCCGCTGGGGTTCAGCAAGTATTTTTGTGCATTTTCCCCACCACTCCCTTCTGTTCTGCATTTCTGCACGTTACTCCTAGATTCAAGTCTGAGTGCCTTTGTGCATCATCGGAGCTGAGCAAGCCTCTGAGAAACAACTGGGCAAAGGCTCTTCTAAGGCAGGCAGACTTCAGTGTCACCCGTTTCTCAGTTCTCTGAAGCTTGCCCACCTTGGAAGTGCCTCTGCCATGACTCTTTAAGTTGCCCTGTGAGGTCATTTTCAGTCTTTCTTATTATAACCTAGTCTCAAGAAAGAAGCAGAATCTAGTCCAAACTACAATACACATTCACCAGGTATATATTAAGACCCTAACAAACAGTGTTAGAGTGACTACACAGTAGAGTGGTAGCGAGGTTGAGTTCTGTAATCAGTTCAATCCTAACTCTACCACTTATTAAATGTAGAAACTCCCAGGTAATTTGTTTTTTCGTCTGTTAAAAAATGCTGCCTCATACATTATACTTATTAGGTCACTAAATATGAAATGTCCGATTTCGAACCAAAAGTGTAGTTTATTATATCTCAAACAAGAAGCAGTACAATTAATCAAAGTATGTGCCTAAACTGTCGACACAGTTTTGCCATCTTAACGGTAGCTTGTTTATGCGAGCAGTGAAGAAACCTGGAGAGCAAGTGGCAATGAAATTGTGAAAGCCATTTTCCACAGCTTGCTGAGAATTGTATGTTTTTCCTTGTAAGAAGTGGCCCAAAGCCTTGAAGAAGTGGTAGTCAGTTGGTGCAAGGTCTGGTGAATATGGTGGATGACAAGAGAGTTTCCAAGTCAAGCTTCTATAGTTTGAGCAGTGTTATTTTCTATTTTTTGCAGCATGTAGTCTTGCAAGAGGATTGGCCTGTCTCTGTTGACCAATCTTGGATACTTTATTACACATATCCTCATTATTTCACCCAATTGGTTGCAATAGTACATCTGCTATAATCGATTGACCAGGTTTCATGAAGCTGTACTAGATAATAGCAGCCCTGGACCACCAGACACCATTAGCTTTTTTTGATGAATATGTGGTTTGGGGCTGTATTTTGGCACTTCATTTTTATCCAACCATTGTGCTGAAAGCTTGCAATTGTCGAAAAGTATCCATTTTTCATCATATGTAACAATACAGTGTAGAAACGGTTTGCCTTTATTTCGTGACAGCAAAGAAAGGCAAGCTTCAAGACAATTTCTCTTCTGATGCTCGTTTAATTCATGCAGTACCCATCTATCCAGCTTCTTTACCTTGTCCATTTGTTTCAAATGGTCCAATATTGTTGGAATAGTAATGTCAAACCATGCTACTAATTCATGTGTAGGTTGAGATGGATTCACTTCCGCTACAGCTTTCAGCTCATCATTATCCACCTTGGTCTCAGGTCACCCACATGGCTCATTTTCAAGATTAAAATCACCAGAATGGAACTTCTCAAACCATCAACATACTGTGGGTTCATTAGCCACATCCTTCCCAAACAGTTTGTTGATATTTCAAGCTGTCTGTGCTGCATTGGTTCCACGACAGAACTCATATGCAAAAATAACACAAATTTTTGACTTATCTATCATTTCACAAAAATTGCTCTAACAAAAAAATTTGAAAGATAATCACAAACCAAAACATGTGTTTGAAAGAATGAAGATTTACCTTCACAATAAAAAAAAAAGTGTCAAAGTGAAATGTCAGAGATATCAACTGTCAAACTTAGTACTTAAAGAAATCGGACATTTTGTATTTGATAACCTCATACAATAGTACTAATTTGTTATGAGACTTTCCATCCAAAACAGTTCAGTGCTTGGCACAATGTGATCCATAAATGTTAGCTTCTATTATTGTTATTAATAATACAGTATTCCTGCCTTCAAAGAGTTTACAGAATACTGAAGGGTCAGGGGAGTAAATACACCAATAACTATTAATATAACATAAAAAGAAATACAACTAAGGATGCAGTGGGAATTTAACAGAAAGGTATATTCTGTCCCAGCGGTTGGCTAACTATGGCTTGCAGGTGAAGGATGGCTTTTATGATTTTAAATAATTAGATTAAAGTCAAAATAATAATATTTTGTGATACCTTTAAATTTCATTAAATTCTAATTTCATTCATAAATAAAGTTTTCTTGGACTGTAGCCATGCTTATTCATTTATATACCGTATAGCTTATTTCATACTACTGTGACATAGTTGAGTAGTTGCAATAGAGACCAGATGGCCCAGAAAACCAAAATTATTTAATACCTGGCCCTTTGCAGAAAAAACGTCTCAGACCCTTGGATTGTCCAGTTGGGGCAATGCAAGAAAACTCTTCAACCAGGGATATGGGGATTGGGATAAGTTGTCAAGAAGAATGTGTAGGGTTTCAGCAGACACCATAGAACAGAGAGATGTTTGAGGAAGGCCACATTGTAAACGAGGACACAGAACTTGGGAAGTGTGAAGCCTATGAACAGTATGTGGTTTTACTTGGCTGAAGTTCAGGGTAAGCTCACAAGAAAAGTGGGAAGAGTGGATTGGGTCCATTTCATGAATTTCTCAAATGCCAAAGCAATGCATATCTTCTTAGCTTAGCTGGATAAGCAACGGGAATAGGTAAAGTTGGGTTTGTGTTTGTTTGTTTGTTTTCGGCAGGGGGCGGGGGGAGTGGAAGAGCATGTTATAATAAAACCATAACTCTATTTTAGCTTATCTGATAAAATATGTCATATAGAGTGAAAGACAAAGTAAGAGAGCTTTTTAAATTGAATGTTATAGTGTTAGCTTTCAGTGTCACTTCTAAACCTTAAAATATAAGAATAGTGCTCAAAGGTAGAATTTCAGACATTTGGTAAAAGGAGAATCTTTGTCTTGGTTCTGCCTGCATTCCCTCTCTATTACTGCCATCAGGTACTCCCATTATTGCCTCGATTCTTCACAGTGATTTAAACCACCTGTTGTATGTTGCTGGGGTGCTTCTGTATCACGGCACTGTCAGACTGTTGTGCACCCATTTACCATAGGCTACAGAAGTGCTAGGCAGCTTTGGTTTGTTAAGCTCACTGGGCTTTCACATGACTTCTAGTTGTAAGTTTGGCTTGGAGAGAAGTTTGGGAATTATTCTAGTTAGGAGCTATCAAATTGCCTCAACCACAGGGAGAGTTGGTTATTGGATTCTCCTGGGAATCCTTTATTCCTAGTCTTAGATCTAGACCAAATATTCCCTATATTCCTGAGCTGACACAGGGCGATAGGGAATCTTTGGTTTCTCATGAATTAACCAGAATCATGGAAGAGTGGTGGCATCATCCCAGCTTCCAGAGACTCTTGAGTTCAGGAGAGTCTCCAGGGCTTTTCATGTTGCAACACATCTGTAAAGCTCCCTATTTTTTGGAATTTCACTGTCTTGGTGCTCTGTATATATCCCTTTGGGCCATGTAACATCACTTATGAGAGGGTTATGGAACATCTCATAGTTATCTACACATCAAGTAGAAAGGAAAGTAATTTTCATTGACCTCAGACCCCAGAATTAGACAATATTTCCCTATTTTTACCCAATTTGCCTAGTTGTTCTTCTCAAAGGTTGGGTTATTATTATTCCCTAGAAGGCAAGTTCATATGATTAATTCAAATATTATAAAATTTGCAAACCTAGTTTCAAAAATGGATAAGAGGGATTTTTCTCTCTTAGATGGCTCCAAAGGTCGCAGTGTTTGGCCCTGTAGAATCACAAAGTGGGAGGGGTGCTGGTGCTTTGTACCACATTGAGCATAGTCACTAGACATATAGAATGTCCCTTCCACAAGCTGTGAGGCATAAATACTATGGTATGATACCTTTCATTCTATTCGGAGCAACTAGTATGGCATTCATGAAACAGTTCTAGATGGGTTTCCCTCTATGCCTCACTACAACTGTGAGAACGGTAACAGGAATAGTTGGTGCAACGAAAAGGCAACGTTTAATTCGGGAACCTGGGCTGAATTTAAATCCTCAGACTCAGAAATAAATCCCAGAACCTCCCCTTTGCCACCTGCTCAACCCCTTCCTTCTGATAAGAATGTGTAAAGGTGACTCTAGTTCATCCATTTGCCTCTCTCATTTAATTAAATATCTATAATTCCTGACCTGAGGCCTTCTGTCTCTCTCTTCTCCTAATATTGTTTTTTTCTGCTCTCTGATATGTTTTTCTCGCCTGCTTTCAGAATTAATAGGAAACCTGGTCTCAAGGCCGTTCTCAGCATCTCAAGTGTGAATTTCCCCCGTCAAAATCTTCACAAGGAAAATGAGTCACAGCATCACCTGGGTGATGAGTTCATAACACCACAGCCCCTGCTTTGAAAATTTATTTCTACTTTTCTACCGTAAAGAGATCTCAAAAGGGGAAGATGAAATTGGGGTGACAGCTCTGCAGCCTGGTCCTTTAGACACTCTGAACTAGCCCAGCACCGGCAGACACGGGTGACGACGAGAGTCCTGCTATGAATTGTCCCACCCTACACTGCACTTTTCACCTTGCCTGGGAGTCTTGAGGGAAAACCTTCAGAGATTAGATCAGCCTGGTCCTCATTCACATGGCTTCTTGATTTTCTGGCTTCCTGGGGTCATCTTACCTCGCATGTAACCCATACGATTATTTTGAGTTCGAATCTTGGCTCTGTCACTCACTAGCTGTGTGATTTTTGAGAAAATTATTTACTATCCCTGTGCTTACTCAGTCTTTTCATCTAAAAAATCATAGTACCCATTGCATAGTGTTGTTGTGAGAATTAAATTAGTTAATATATAAAATGTATTTAATAAATAAGCTTGCGTATACTTATAAAGCAGTGCTTGACACAGTGCTATATAATTTTTCAATTTGTTATTAGTATTATATTATGTTCTTCAAGGATATGAGGGTATTTTACATCATTACCTTTAAAGATTGTTTTTCGTGCGTGTTTCAGGGGGAGGCATTTATCATTCTGTTAAGTATGCATAGCCCTGAAACATCCCTCTGTGGAGCTATCAAAGAAAAGAAAACCGTAACATATTTACTGTGTAATTCACTCATTCCCTAGTCTCCAGAAAGTAGCAATTTTCACTTCATTTGTATTGTCTTGTTCCAGGAATTTTACAAATACTATTTTCTTTTATCCTCAAGAAAATTCTGCATAATAGATATTTGTATCCTAATGTGAGGGACAAAAAATTGAATTTTAAAGAAATTAAGCAGTGACTGAGCCAGAATTCAAACTCAAATCTTTTGACCCAAAGCCATGCTGGGGGAACATGTAATTAGTGAGTATCAATGCCTGATGACTGAGAGAGAACTGGTTGCTGAAAATGAAGGGGATAGCAACAATGGAAGAGCAACCAGGACAATAGCAGCATGAGCAACAATAGCAAACTTAGACTCAGAGTTATGATTAACAATTTTTCTGGAGTCTTGGATATTTGCCCATAAACTGTCCCTCAGCTTGGGGATAGAAATCCAGTTAAAATGGAAGGCTAGTCATATTCAGACTATGTTCCTCATACCTCACGCCACTCCCTTTCACTCCTGCCCTGCAACAAAAATATTCCACACATGGAAGAATACAACATGTCTTCTAGAATCAGAGAGAAACGAACATTTCTTAAGTACTGTTCTCTAAGGACAATCACTTACCTGGTGATTGATATAGAATGTTAAGGTATGTGAAAATTACTGCTGATAGATAGCAGTCCCCTGTAAAATCATCCCATCAGCCACATCAAATAAATAGGCACACTTTAAAAAGGAGTATGCTTGCTGTGCAAGTATAGTTTCAAGGAATATCTTCCAGCTCTCTCTTCCGAACATGTTCTTGCCCCTAATCCCTCCTATATAGAAATTCTAGAACCACCCCTTTCATAAGATCTGAAGTATAGACAATTCTGTTAATTAAAAAAGTACTTCCAGTAGTCCTAGAGCTGATATTAGGATTGCTCTTTATTTAATGATACTTTTTTTTTTTTAGAGATAGGGTCTCCCTCTGTTGCCCAGACTCTGGAGCACAGTGACACAATCACAGCTCACTACAACCTCGAACTCCCTGGCTCAGCTTCCTGAGTAGCTGGGACTATAAGCACTCCATCATGCCCAGCTAATTTTTTTTCCACTTTTTTGTAGAGATAGGGTCTTGCTATATTGTCCAGGATGGTCTTGAACTCCTGGCCTCAAGCAATTCTCCTTGCTTGTCCTCCCAAAGTGCTGGGATTACAGGCAAGAGCCACTGTGCCAGTCCAGTGATACTTTTTGAGTATCACTTAGATTGAATTCTCTGTTAGGTTCCTTAAAATGTAAGAGACTGGAGGCCTAGATTTAAGATCCGTTCTACTAATCGTGGGGCTTTCCACCACTGTGTTTCCTCATTTCGTAAAGGAGATAGCACACTTGCTCAGCCTAATTCATTGCAATTCCTTGAGGAACAATTTTATTAAGTTGCAATTACTTCATAACCCGTAATACACAAATCTAGCTACTTTCACACCCAACCCCTTTGGCAAATGGAGCCCCAAGTTCTTTCCATCTCCCACCAACTAAGCTTCATAATAACCTGCACTCCGATGTCACATATTATGTACTCTTACTAGATTATTAGGTACATGCCATTCGGTTTTTATTAGCTATTAAATGGTGGTGCATTGGAAAAAGCTGGAAATCTCAAATTATGATGATCCTCTGTCCTCAGGACCAGATGCTCCTGAACTAGTCCCTTCCAAAATGTCTGGCGACTGCATTCATAACGTTTGCCAGACATGAGTATTATCAGACATAATAAGTATATAGAGTAGCTCTTAGAACCTGCACAGGCAATTGTTTTACTTGATGTGTGAGGGATATAGCCACATCACTGGGATAGATACTGCATATGAAATAGTAGGTAGATGAGATTTTCTATGGGGTGGGGGATGTCAGGTGAAAGGCATATATTTTGAGAATCAGTAGACTTCGAGTTTAAATGAGTTTCCATTAATAAGGTGCTGAACCGCGTGGAGGTTTTGGGGATGGATAAAGTTGGAGAGGACTGAAGAGGAATCAGTTGCATGTGTTAGGCAGTGGAAGAGTAGACGGTGATTTAACCTTGACAGTATAAAAGATCTCCCCTCTTCCCAAGGACAGAAAAAACTGAATTGAGTATTGTGGCACATTTTACACAGCTTTCTGCATAACTCTTTGAAGACAGATAGCTCCGTGGTACTGTAGAGCTAAGGAATAACTTCTCCCTTCCCTGGGTGCGGATGCCAACTATCACCAGGATGAATAAGATCTTGTGATTAGATCTCCTTTGGTTTTTATCTTATCAACATGTCTTAACTTAGTCTCCCGGTGATGTAGAAATTACTCCGACAGGATAACAATGATGATAATAATTGTGATGAGAACAATAGTAGCTGCTACCTCTTTTTGAGCATGCACAGTGTGTCAGGGACTGTGTAAGTACTTTATATACATTAACTCATTTAATTCTTCAGCAAGCCAATGGGACAGTTCTGTGGTTCCCCCATCTTACAGATAAGGAAACTGAAGCTGACTTGCCCAAGGTTGAGAGCTGGTAAGTAAGTGACAGGGTTGGAAGTCAGAAGTCACATGTCTCACTCCACGGCCTGTGCCCTTAAGCACCAGGGAATATCAACTTTCTACATCCTATTTTAAAAGCACTGGACAAGGAGTAGGACTGAGGAGGGGCTTTGTCATTTAGAAGCTGGATAACACCAGGCCCTTTCTGTTTCTTCTGTTGTCGTGATTATAAAGCAGGCACAGTTTCTCTGGTTACGATGAAGACTGAATTGAAATATAAAATATATATACTGTATGCTCATTATAAATGTAAGAGGATAGAGAAATGTGACTGCTGGTGAGTGGCTTGATGAAGGCCCACAGCGTTAGTGGCCCGGGGCTTCTCTAGAACAGAACAAGGACACCCAGCCAGTTGGCTGAGTGCTGCGCGTTTTCACGCTCTCTGATCACTAACACAGTGTGGCATGTGGTCACATGACAAGTACGAATAAATATTTTTCAAGTATCAACTATGTGCCAGCACTATTTTAGCCACTGAAGCTTTGAGGATTGTACAAAACTGACAACGTTCTGCTCTTGGAGAGTTTACAGTCCAAAGGAAGATTTAGTTAATAATTAAATAAAAACATTTGTCAGGTGATTATAAGAACTAAGAGGGAAAAGTAAGGTGAGTAGACCAAGACTGACAATATTTGGAGAAGGGTGTGGGGTAGAGTGGGTGAGAAAAAGTCTCTCTTGGTCATTCATTGAACAAAATGTCTCAATGACCTACTGACTGAGAATGTAATTTACAAAAGGGATTTAATTAAGAAAAAATAAATCAACAATCATTATTTGGTATAGGGAAAAGAATATAGTACTTTAAATGAATATTTATCTCATTGTGTCTCACGTTCTTAAGTCTCCAATAAAAGACATTTTGCAGTGTCTTACCTGGAAGGAAGATTGCTTTATGCTAAGTTCCTTGGGCTCTGGGGCCCCCTTCCTTCTGGTCAGCTCTAACCATCTTCTCTAGCAGCTTGGGATGTGGTTTGCTTTTAGGGCCCCTCAACTGGAAAGGACTCCCCTCTGTTGGTGGTATAGAGGGGCTATCTGCAGGTAGGCTGCTTTTCTGGCTTTTCCCAGATATGCTGGCTGACTGCTTCTCCCCCTCTCGCTCCAGTTAACAGAAGAAGCTCCATGGTACCTCTCATGGTCCAGTCCGTGATGTCAGTCCTTTCAGCAGCCTGATAGGGAGGTTTCCCCTCTTGTTTCTAGTTCTTTGGCCACTAGAGGCATAGAGACCTCTCTGAGAGCGGAGCCTAGTGTCTTCCTAGTTTTGCCAGACCTTCTCTACTTTGAGAGTGCCTCTTCTTGAGGTAGACAACTTAAGCTTCAGCAATGGGCAGTGTTCAGAGGGTTTACTCTCACTGTTTAAGTGTAGAATCCCCTCCTCCCAGGGCTGACTCTTAGCAAGTATTTGCCGGTGTGTCAATGACTTTGATTCTTGATTCAGTTAGGCAACTTATACCTGTCTCTGCCATATCCAAAAGTTTTCCAGAAGAATTTAGTCAAATTATTCTGTCCAGCTTGTGCCCTGGTAGATGACCAGCATAAGTATAAGCTTCGTTTCAACCCTGGACTCTTCTCAACCCCAGTTTAAGGAAGGGAATTTCCTTCCTTGAATAACTAAGCAAATAGTCATTTTCAGCCTGTTTCCCTTAGGACCTGGAGAGCAGTACACAGATTAAATACAAATACAGGGGAAAAGAGATTCTCCAAGAATCCCTCATGAATATTTTCACCAGTTTTACTAATGAAGAAGCAGAAATTTATATTGGAAAAATAATTTTATTAATATCCGTCTAGACAATCCATACATAAATGAGTATATATAAATTAATTATCTTTATCTTAGATTTATTGCTATTTCTAAGTGCCTGGTTTATTATTATTATTGTTGTTGTTGTCAATGGCATTTCTATAGCTTTGTTACTTCTCACTTTGTTAAACCCTTGCTCATTCATTCATTTCTATAATCAGGGAATCATATACCTGTCTTAGTCAGATAATCTTGAAGTCCATCACTGGGAAGTAAAGGATTTTAACAAAAGTTGACAAAATGAAATCCAGACTTCTTCACCTATCATCATCTTTATGAAATGACAATAATCAAGATATTCATATTTTGGATTCATCCAACAAATATTAATTGAGCACCTATTATGTGCCAGGCACCATTCTAGAAACTGGGGATTCAGCTATGAGCAAAATAGACAAAGTCTTTCTCATATGTTGACCTTTGTCTGTTTGAGGGTGTCAATTGCAATATACTTTTTGCCTTTTCTTTGTCTTTGTAGGACAAATAGGGTTACCAACATAAAGATAACTTTTTTGAATGAAAACTGAATTTTTCAATAATGCTTTATACTGTGTTAAATATAACACCTCATATTATTTCGGAAGTAGGTGGGCTGTACATGTTAAATAAATAACATACGAAAATGGACTGAAGACCC
>RJWJ010044426.1:0-12170 GCA_004363605.1 Indri indri | reverse complement strand
GAGACTCAGAACCAAGGCAGAGGGAACAGAAAAGAGAGGACAGCTCCAGAGACAGGACTAAGGGAACCCATGAGGGCAGTGTTGACTGGATGGTGGGGACAGGGACAGGAAGGCGGGTACATGTCCACGAGGGCACCCAGATTTTTGACCCGCTTAAAGGCGTGAGAAAGTGTCATCCAACAAATACAAAATTAAGGAGGGTGGAGAAAAAAATGTCTTTCTCTTGACATAGCTGTAAGGTCCTCAGGGACTGGGCCTAGACCCTTCTGTTGTCCTGAGTGTTCCTCCAGGGCTAGTCCCATATCAGGTGAGTTGAATGAACAGATAAAATAATAACAGTGGTCTCAACAATAACAACATTGGAACTACTGGGTGATTTCCTGATAACAAACTTTATTAACTGGCTACAATATTCCCACTTGCTATTTGAAAAACAATAAAAAAGAAATTTGATTTATTGAGGTTGATGTGGAGGATGGGAGAATGAGTAACGTAGGACAATTGCTTTATTTCTTTTTTCATAAACAGTGTTTATAAAAATAACGACACATTTGTCAAGAACTGTTTGGGGATGTGTAGGATGACCTGTATAGGGTTAGGGGCTGCTGGATTAGATGGTAAAGGAGGCTCCTGTTCCTTTTATGGAAAGTCCACCCTCGATGCTGGCTTGAAGACACATAGGTGAGTCTCATAGTCAGCTGTGACTAAGCCCAGTCATCTGTTAATATTAATAATATTAAAACACCAGCATTACAAATAATATTCATTGTGGATATGAAAGCACACACGTGTTCACTGAATATTATTATGTTGAATACAAGTGTATATTTACTTCAGGATCAGCTTCTAATTTTCAGTACTGAGTAACGATTACAAAAAGAATGTTTTTAATGGACTGACGTGTTTTGTTTTTTTACAATTCTTATCCAAAACTTCTGTCTGGGGAACTATTTAGTTTTCTTTTACTCTAACAAGTGGATGAATGAAAATTAGGTTAACTGTCATTTCTCTCTATTATTGTCCATTACACGTTGCTTAGAAATATTCCAAAAAGTTGTGCTTACACAGTGTTGAGTACCAACTTTAGAAATTATTAATTCAACAAATCCAGATAAACTTCCAATCAAGAAGAACTAAAGTGATTTCACAATATATCTAAATATTGACTGTTGTTCTTCAACTTTTGGGTGTTTCAACAGCAAGATAAGGACATACCAACCAGAGATGAAAATCTCAGCATTCTGACCATTACACATTGTGGCTTGTGCAATAGCACAGATAGACTTGGAAACGGTGAGCCCTAGTTAACCTGCCCTGTAAACTGCCTTGGGATGCCCTTCCTCTCTCTCCCCTCCCAGCTAGGGGGATTGTAGTTTTACTATCTAGCACCAATGAATATTCTTTCCCTCTTTGTACTCAAGGAAAATTCATTATACGATTGTCTTTTTGTTCACTCTAATTTATATTCTATCTACATTAAAAACTGGATGTCACAATTCTTACTGACATACTACATAACCCAGAGTGAATTCTTTCATACAGTTCCAGAGAGAGAGGGTCAACCGGATGCCGAAACACTGCTAGTGTGGCTTTCTTTATGACTGGAGGAGAAGTTTAAAAGGTATTGTATCATTTCTTGAACTTGCATTTCTGCCTTCTACACCCCTTGAGCATGAGATGATTTATAGAGCAGTGTTTCTCCACATTTTGTTCCAAAACCAGATATACCAGAATGACATGGGTTTCTCTTTGCTTTTCTGTAGTTCTCCCCAGCTCTTTAAACAGGCTGCTGTTCCTTTTACTCTCTGATAATTGGAATTACAGGTTATGGCATTTCCAAAACTTGCCTTACTTGCTTTAACCAAGGGTTTCCTGTGACCAGTACATATTTTTTTCTCTAATACCTGACACATCTGGTGAAGCACACTTTCACCAACATAAATGAGGTCTAGGTAATGAATAGCCATGTTTTTGCTAAGCACAGCTGACTCAGAGAGAGCGTTATGATTATTACACATTCTGTCTTCTAAAATGTAAGAATGACTCATTAATTGATTGACTTATCAATAGAGAGACATAAGCAAATTTCTTATAAAGGTGTCACTGCAAGTTCACTGATGCTCATGACTGAATCTATCTCCTGAGACAAAGCAAGACTAGACAGGGGAATCATTTTCCAAAGAAAGGAAATAGGTGGGCAGAAACATCCCAACATAGTCAAAGCCACCTTCTCACCACAATAATAAAGCAGTGTTGGAAAAGGCAAGTTAATAGGAATAAGCATATTAAAAACAAATTATCCAGAATAATGCAATGTTTGAGCATCTCATCTAAGTCCTACCTCAAAGATGAGGGAACTTAGGATAAGAGCAAAAAAAACTAGCAAGTGGCATTCCTGGGACTGGAACCTTAATTTCTAGCCCAATGTTCTTTCAAGGAGGAAAATGCAAAGTTTTTTCTCTTTGGTAGTTTGAGTGAAGTTGACGCTAGTTTAAAAAATAAAAAATCTTTGGCATCAAGATATAGCAGTGAACCTGACTTTGAAGACAGCCTAAAGGGCAAAGGTAGGGAATGAATGACCCCAAGGCTCATAAGATTTGGCTAACAGTAAATGAAAGGGAGGGTGAGGTTACCCCATGGAACCAAGCATGCATCAGGGGACTGCATAGTGTTCACGGGCAGTGGATTTCCTCAACAGCAACTACGTCTCCGTGATGCCACCAGACTTGTAGACCATAATTGGACAATTTAACCATGTGCCCTGGGTCTTCATTTCTTCTCCAGCACCTGAATATATATTCAGTCTCACAAAAGGATTTATTCCCCACTTGGAAATAAATCAGGTCTGTCTCAGACTCTAAAATCTAATGGTGGGCAAATTGTTTATATAAATTTGGATCTAGACATTCCTCAGTTGATATGGAGACAGGTGGAAAATGCACACTCCTGTCATCACACAGAGCTATAGCTGTCGTTTTAGAACCACTTGCAGTACCAGTGGTGAGAGCAAATGATTTTTTAATTAATATGATAATTGAGTCAAAGAAAGTTGTGTATGATGGGAAGTATGGCAAGATGTTTACACCTCCCAAGCAATGTGTATGAATCACATAAAGGTTGACAAGAAAAGTCACAGAAGAAATAGGGATTTAAGCATGGCAGGTAGCTTGATTTGTTCTGAGTAAGAGACACTTGCTGCCCCACCCACCTAGACCCTTACCAATTTGGCGAGTGCCCCTCACTCCTGGCGGCCAGTACCTGCAACCCTTGCACTTTGTCTGGTTGCCGGACTATGCTCTGTGCTACAGACTGAAATCAGTGAGAGAATTAGCAGGTAAGCACCCAGCTCCCTAGCCCCCTCGTTGAGATAACTCTAGAACCCGTGTTGGCCTGGGCTTCAGAGGTTCCAAGCAAGGCTGAGCTCCAGTGCCTACAGTGCTAACTGGCCCGGTGACATGCCCTTTACTGACTGCCTTCGTGTCTCACTTCACCCACCTGTGACCTGTGCTTCCTGAGATCATGCCCCAAATAAACAACTTGCACTCAAACCCTTGATTTTGGTCTGCTTCCATGGGAACCCACATAAGACAATATGACTTGACCCACATTTCTCCTTAGATAGGCCCTGAGTAGGGTTGGTAGCAAGGGGCGGGGTTGCACCGTGCGGACCAGAGTCATTGCCAAGTGTTCATTCTCTTTTGAGTTTTTCGAGTTCCAGCTGAGTGAGTGTGACCCACTTTTACATCCCTTCCAACTTGGCACACCCACTGCCAGGAGCAGAGAGCATCGGGGTAAACACGACATTTTCCTCATGCTTAGCAAGACAGGAAGTTCATTAAATCTGGTATAAATCTTTGCCTTTAAAGTGCCAGTTGGTGATTTATTTTCTCCTTCTGTTTAGATCTTTTAGAGCCTAGGTGCCAACCTCTGGAATCCAATCCAAAACCCCAAGCAAAGTCCTGTTGATAAATCAACAAAAGCCCTGTTTGCACAATGCAAGCCAAATGCAAATCCCTCATCCTTGAGAGTGAGTCTAATGATCATTTTTCAATGTTGTAAAAGGTGCCATGTCAATGCATCTTTCTAATTCTCACCTTGGCTTCGGAAAAACCTCCTCTGGCTGCCTTCCTTCAAAGAAAATCCACAGATAAATAAAACCTCTACAGGAACACCATGGGCGGTAAACACATCTGAGGAGAAAGGAAATTGCTTTGGGATACAGTTAGCGGGCATGTTCCCCACTTCCCTCTCTACTGCACTTGGGCGGCCTGCTCATCAGCGTGTGCTTCTCCATCTACTAAGGAGTTTTGACGCGGGTCCTACGCAGAATCTTGGAGAAACCCAAATAGCTTTGCTAAGACATTGTTAACCTCTCCTTGTTACTAGCTGAGACTCTGGCATGTGACTGAATCCATCTGACCCTCTATTTCCTCATCCTAGGATTGTCAGAGGGATTAAATGCACTCATTTGTTTGTTCCTTCACCCAAGGAATATTTATTTAGCATCTACTCTGTGCCAGAACTGGACTAGGCTTGGGGATATACACGTGAACCAAACTGTTATGGCCCATGGAAAGAAAGACCATGGCAATGAGGCAGCAAAAATGAAGAAATGGAGGAAAACAACTGAGGTTGTTGATATTGGCAAGAACCCAACCACACTGGGCCTTGAAGGAGTTTGGCCTTTGTGCTAAGAACTGTTGGAAGACATTAAAGGCCAGAGGATGAGTAACATGAGACTAAATTAGGAGTCAAGAAGAGAATGGATGGGCTAAGAGGTAGTAACATAAGGTTCCAGACCAGTGCCCAGCACAGCTCAGGCCTTCAAAAAATGTGCATTCTTGCCACTTCCCTTGGGCCCCATCCCCTCAGAAGCAAGAATTCATCCTGCCCTCAATCACCTCCGCTAAGGCAATATTACCTAGTAACTGTTAAGCTGTTCTCTGCCTCCATGATCCAATTATCCCCCTGGGGGCAAAGATCATTTATTCTTTGGGAGGAGGAAATTGGGAATTAAGTTTTATGAGCTAAGGTAGTAGAGGTTTCTGTTTGACAAGAAACATTGTAAAATTATTACACATTTCATATCAAAGCATGTAGTAAACTACAAAGGAAGTTATGAGATGCTGGAAGTCATATTCTATGATCAAAGACAGCTCAAATGGCTGGGCAAGAGTTAAAGAGATATGCATATATTATAATATAATATAAGCATGTGTCCTTTAAACTTCTTGGCAAGTTGGTTAAATCCATCTTTGGTAAATAAAATAAGTATTTGAAATAACAAGGGCAGTTAATTAGGTATAGGTCCTATTCATGAAAATTTATAATTTTGTAGTTAATTATAAGACTTTAACTTGAAAAATATTAGAATATATAGATGTGTAAAGATAAAGGCATCTAAACAATTGACTATGGCTGAAAAAAGAAATTTCTATTGTGCTCTTTAAAGTATACAAAGGATGAACAGGAACAAACACAGAACTATGACAACATCAAAGCATTCAAGGAAACCAAAAGACTAGGTATTAGTGATGCTTTCAAACAACAAAAATCTAGGGACCACCAGAAGCTTTATAGTTAGATCAAGAAAACAAGGAATAGACTTATTACTGGGTGTATATTTAATAATCTGTCAAGAAGGATGATCTTAAAACTGGAAATTTAGAAGAAAGAATCAAACATCCAGAATTAGCAAAGTGCTAAGAAATTGTCCAACTTTAAAATGGGAACTGAAAGATCTGGCAGATGAAATCACAGAGCTATCCTTGGTTAATTAAAAACAAAAACAAAAGACCAATCATGAGAATTGTCAGAAGGCTAGAGAGAGGAAAATGTTGCCATATTCTTCAAAGAATTATAAGGCTGTATTTTGGAAATGATAAACAAGAGAATTTGAAGTTGATCCCTAATAAAAGTTCAAACATATAATTTCCATGCTCTTAGTAAGAAGTATAAGGTGTAAAAGGAAGTTTACAACAAATTTCAATTCCAAACAAACAATTCAAAATTCAACTGTTCACTACAAATCCTTCCACATAGCTGTGGATTTTGGTTTGCACTGTGTTCCAAGGAGGAAGATCAGGACCACACCATAGAGCCACTAGGTTGATCTCTGGAAAACAACCACCAGCAAAAAGAGGATTGTGCCAGGTATCTTCAAATGAGAAAAGCTCATTGCCAAGGTGAAATGGAGATGAATTTCTCATTGTGTTTGATCATGTTTGGTAATCCATCTGCTTTGTATTCTGGTCTGTATATAAAGTCTTTCATGCAAATTGTATTTATTTACTTGTTTATTTATTTATTTTTGAGACAGGATCTTGCTCTGTTGCCTAGGCTGGAGTACAGTGGTGAGATCATAGCTCACTGTAACCTTGAACTCCTGGGCTCAAGCAATCCTCCCGCCTCAGCCTCCTAAATAGGACTACAGGTGAATGCCACCATGACCAGCCAATTTTTAAAAAATTTTTTGTAGAAACGAGGTCTTGCTATATTGCCCAGGCTGGTCTCAAACTCTTGGCCTCAAGTGATCCTCCTACCTCGCTCAGCCTCTGAAAATGTTGGGACTACAGATGTGAGTCACCACATCCAGCCTTTTCCTGCAAATTTGGTAATGCACAGTAAAAAGTTGATAACCCGTGAATTTCTAGTCAAATGTCATTTCATATCATTACTTCTCTTAATACTTAGTGCTATTCTTTCTAGCATGTGAACAATAAGTTACTATCATTTTCTGGATAAAGGTAAGGCTTTAGTGACTGGTGGAAAAGCAATCATGTTTGGAATTAGCTAAGTGAAAATGGAACTATAGTCCTAGACTGATAATGCTGATGGAATTAAGATAAAGTTCCATGATGAATGTTGAGAAAAGCACTCATACTTTTGGAAGAGTTTGAGCTTGGCCAGGGAACTGGCAAGTTTTGCTTTGGTGTGGACAGTGGTACCTGCATTCTCACCCAGAGAGCTCCATTCCAACATGGCCCTGGAGAAGCTCTGTACGCAGAGACCTTACATCATCTGTGCTATATGTACACTTGGTCAGGCTGTGTAAACTTTGACATGTGGGTGTCAATCTTTCTCATATTTGCAGATGGCTTTATCAGAGCGTGATTAGTTTCCAGAACAAATTTGAGCAAAAGAAAACATTACCTACAGTATGTAAGCCAACAGACCAGCTAGTTTTCAGATTTGTCTATTTACATGGGCACTAGATGTTTTGCTAAGGCTCTCTAACACTGATGGTAATTGAACAGTGCCAGTGTGTTAGTGGAAGCTGATGAGTTGTAAAGGTTTTATAAACAACCAGGGTGGATTTGGCCACAGCCTTTCTAGTAATGTTTGTTAATCTCCCTGAGCAAGTGTGCACCTAACACAATGTAAATACTCCAGAATTTGGAGGTGTCAATAGTGTAACTTTTACTGTTTGTAAAATCATTCTTTGATATCATCAGTAAGTTTACTGAATGTCCCATGGCCAAATATAATAAAACCTTAAGTAAGCGCTTACAGAGAAATAAGGGAAAACATGTGTTTTATTTTCACTCTGCTGCATGTTTGTTAAAGGATCACCGTCAACTGATAAATACAGTCGTGGCTGTGCCTGTGTGTGGATTTCTGTCTGGAGTCTGGTTCAGGCTAGTTTTACTCTATGCTGAGAAGGAAAAGCATCTGTTTAAAATTATTAGATAGTTTGATTTACCCATTTCCCTGAGAAGGACTTGCTTTAGAACTTCCAAAAACAAAATCTTTGTTGATCCCAAATTATCAGCAAATTCAGTTTCTGTAAGATTTATTTCAGGTAGAATTGCGGGTGTGGGTGTGGCCGGTAACAGCTGTGTTCAGGTATAGAAATTCCTGTGCACACACCTGTTTGTGGGCGTGGCTATGCTTTCAAATGATATCAAAAGGTATCTAATGAGCCGTGAGTTGTTTCTGACTCCCTTGTTAACCACTAGAGGGCCTATCCATTTTCAAGGGTTTCCTGGGCACAGCGGGGGAGGGAATCCTTTTGAATATCAGAGAAAAATATTTGAAAGTTTTCTTTCCTCTTTTTTTTTTCTTTTGGTGAAGAATCTGATGGGCCACCCGGCCACGTGCCATTGGTATCTGCGAAGACTTTGGGAATATGCAGCGTCTCCGGTGCATCTGACAAGACTACAGCCCTCGAGGTTAACAAGCAGCCGGCCCTCTGGCTGCAGTATTGATGGCAGAGGAAATGAAACGGCGGTGACATTTTAAAGAGGCATTTGTGAACCACAGATATGAGCATGGCTGGCGCAGCATAGTGGCACATAAAATCAATACAAATAACCCAAACCTTAATACCTTGATCCAGGGAGGAGGCTAGCTTTATCAGACACGGGGAGGGGAGCGGCCGGCAGGCCACCTGCCCTGGGCATGCTATTGACCTACTCTGGAGAGGCGTTAAGCCAACCACAATTAGGAGGATTCTTTTTTTTTTTTTTTTTTTTTTTTTTTTTTTTTTTTTTTTTTTTTGAGGCATGTCTTTTGCCAGAGGGAATTTTTCTGGGAAAATCTGTGCCATAATAAAAAGAACCTTTAAAAACCATCCTTCCAGCAACATTGATCATGCCACGTTGTCATCACAAAAACTAACACACTGCATTTTTCTCTCCAGATTTTACAAATTGTCTCTGCTTTTGAATCTGTTAAAATGATCTGATGATGTACCCTGCCCTCCCCTTGTGTGTTTCTAAAGGCTGGGAATGAGCCTTCCACTCTGTGAGCTCACAATTACTGCTCTTATTGTTGTCTGTGAGAAGGAAAAGTCATTTTCTCTTCTTTGTGGCGTGAAATTCTTATGGGCGTAGCTAAGTTCGTGCCGCTAGCCCCCCAAAATCAATAGAGCTAAGACCCAGCATTATAAAAAGGTGGAACTCTATTGATTGCAATATTAAATTTTCCGTCTTTGCATAATTGCATTTAAAGGAATGGGCTGGGGAAAAAAAAAACCCTGTGGTCAATTTAATATGGAGAATGTATTTTTGAAGATTATTTTTGTGTCTTGTTTTACTTCCTCTTGATATGTCATGGCAAAGAGTGACTTCGTTTTTCAAAAATGTGAAAACTCTTGAGCACAGGTAACACTGTTTTGGATTTTATAAGATATGTGGGGTAAGCTTATGAAATATAGGTGGGGAAGCACATTTTTCCAAGCATATCTTTTTAGCCATTTTTCTTGTGTGCAGCCCTCATCCGGTTTTATTTGGAAGGAATTAGAAAGCCCAGTAAACATGAGACATACCAGATTACCTGATGTTGGAGTAGAAAACTCAGTATCTGAAATCATTCTGTCTCATGTTTCTAGCAGATGCATGAGTAACCAAGCAGCCTCATTGATAATAAGCGCACACTTGGCTGGAGAGAAATGGGGCTATCTTTGCATAGCAGGGAACTAAACCTCTCACAATGTAGAAAAACTAAAAATTATTAGAATTTGTGTTCTCAATCACATCATTCAATGCTTGCAAGGAAAGCAAATAACTGACTTTCCTTGGCCTGGGGGAGTAGCAGGGCAAGCTGGTGGGCTCCTTTTCCATGATCTGTGATTCACTTTTTAAAAGAGTAATGTTTCCCTTTTAATTATGTAGGATGCAGATGTCTGGGCACGAGAAGCGTTTGTTGTGTGGCACTTTGTCTCAATGAACTGTAAGGAGATGGAAAACCCAACGTTGCCTCCTGGTCTGCACCCACGAATGTGGCCTGGTCTTGGGGCAAATGCATCCCAACCCTGCCCCGAACTTGAGTTGCTCCTTGCCCTCGTCCCTCGTCCGCCCTGGGCCAGCCAGGTGCAAAAGTCCTAGCACCAGAAATTCTCAGGAGACAAAGCCCCTTGGTTCTGGAAACTTCTGAGTCCTGTGAAAACATACATATCAACCCCAGGCTCTGAGAAGGCGAAAGCTGCAACGGTGTGGAGTTGCATTTGTTAATGTGTGTACAGAGTAACTCTGTTTGTTTGTAGGTCCTCAGTAGAAGGGTATCTAATGTTGACTTTTTGAGGCTAATATTGTTTGAATTTTCTATCCTGACTCTAAGACACCTTACTGAGGGCTCTTTTTTCTGTGCTGTTTGTACATTCATTACCTTTTAAAATGTCTTGAAGTAGTAAACAGTTAAACAGCTCTCCCCTCCATCCACCCATTGTCAAGAATAATGGGGGCCAGACTGTCGAGGGCGGTCAGATGCTGTCGCCTGCGGCTGACCCTGGTAATAAACACGCGGAGCTTGGGGGCCATGGTTCGCAGACGTTGTGCAGACCAACAACTTCTCAGTCAGAGACCAGTCAGATACTCAAGAGAAAAACACGTGGCTCAAGACAGGCTTATAGGAGTGGATTTCTAGTAATACAGTGGACACAAGGCTCTGATTTTTTGGTTGCTAAATTATTGCAAAGGAAGTAAGAGATAAGCATAAGAAACAGGACATGTGTGTGTGTGTGTGTGTGTGTGTGTGTGTGTGTGTGTTTTCCTTAACTTGAACAGAACCCAGAAAGGCCACCCTGCATTTTTCTTCAGTTCAAGTGAGGGAGCTACCATTTTCTTCTCGAGGGAAAAAGGAAATCATTTCATTTCAGTCACTTTATTCCCAGTCTTTGTGCATGAAGAAATGAATCTACATCTCTATTCCTTTTGCTTAGGATGGGGGGGGCTAGGAAAAGGCAGGGAAACAGGGGGTATATCCATCTGGCTCCGTGACATTCTTCCAGGGAGCATTCTTTGTTCTCGCAGGCCAGAGAGTTAAAGAAGCCTTGTAATGACTACATTGTCACGTTAAATTAAAAACAATGCTCTCCTGGTGGCCTGTCAGCTTAAGGAGCATCCCTCTCATTCAGGGCTCTTGCTGCTGCTCCCATGAGGCCCTTATTGTGTGGGTTAAAAGGCCAAGCAAGTCTCAGCCTACTCCTGTCATGAGAGGTTCTAGAACAAGATCCTGGTGTTTCTCTGCCTCAGGGTTATGTGTGAGTGTGTGTGTGAGTGTGTGTGTGTGTAGCATCCAACGGCAGTCCCCAGGGGGCAGGTAGGAATCCATGCCATCACTAGGGACCCTTTTCCTCATGAAAATCACCTTGCTTGTGGGCTAACTAACGTGAGTTTTCAGAAGAACAGTTGCATTGCAACAAGAGGCTGCAAGATGTGGTCAGCCTTGTCCGGCCTCAGCAACTGTCAAGGAGCTAATGTGAGTGAACCAAATGATAAATTGCCGAGTTGAGGAAAAAAGCATCAAGATTTGGTGCTTAGGAAATAGGACAGGCTATCGAATGTGTCACCTGCAGTTGGAAGGAGTTAAAAGGAAAATGCTCGGTCAAAGAAACCAACAAGGTGAAAAGTACCCACGCCTTTTGTTCCCAGAAGTTTTATTGAGTCTTGTTAGGTAGTCTCTAACGTAGTGGAGTCTCCCTCTGATGGGAATAAACTGCTGGCTTTTATTGTGATTTATAAATAGACAGACAAGTCTCTAAAACCAGTTTAAGGTCACAGAAAGGACCACTTTCAACCCATTCTCCATAAACGATATTGGGAATATTACTCCTAACAAGTCCTTCTTGCAGGTTGGGTTCTCTGAGAAGCAGGCGTTGAGTTGGAGTTAGGAATGAAGAGATTATTGGAGGATAAAGATGTCGAAGAAAAAGGGGGAGGAGGTTAGTTGGAGGGAGTATTGGACCACAGTGAAGACCCGGCAGTCTGTGCCCACCCCATGGGGAGCTCAGAGCAAATGTCACACTAGGCAGAAGATGCTAGGACCTTGTACCATAGCACTGCTCCAGCACCGGGCAGGGGCTGCCCTGCAAGAACTCACAGAATGAGGTATGTCTGGAGGCTGTTAGCTCACCCCAATCTTCACAGCTGGACAGAGAGCCCTCTGTTGAAGGGGGATCTGCGTGGAGCAGCTTGGCGTCTGTCATACCGACAAACACTCCCCCGTCAGCACCCCTCCTGCCATATTCAGAATGTTAACAGCAGAGACCCACAGAGCTCAACACACTCTGGGAAAGAATACTGCTGACAACTTGATCCAGGACTTATTTTCACTGTCCTATGTATAAATACGTGCATGATAAAATATTTCTTAATAACTGGCTCAGTTGGATCTGATTAACTCTTAAAATTGTCATGATTCTTTTTTTTATCAAAAAAGAATTTTATAAT
>RJWJ010044425.1:0-12177 GCA_004363605.1 Indri indri | reverse complement strand
GTTCATTTCCTGGGGCTGCCACAACACAGCCCCACAGGCTGAGTGGCTCAAACAACAGAAACCTACTTGCCAGCAGGGCTGATTCCTTTTGAGGCTTCTCTCCTTGGCTGGCAGATGACCCTCTGTGTCCTGATCTCCTCTTCTCACGTAGACACTACCAGTCATATTGGATTAGAGCCCCCCCACACACACACTCACTGCCGCTGCCCCTCCCAGCTCCACTGATACCAGACCTCTGCACCCACACTCTAGCAAGCACCAAATCACACTGTCCTGGAGCCTTGAGCTTGAGATCAAGGACTGGGACATTTCTCCTATGTACCTCTAACCTCACACAGCCCCCAGCGCGTGACAGATAATAAATATTTATGGAATGAAAACAGGGAGGAAATGGGAAGAAGGAACTTGAGGGGCAGCTTCCTTGGCCTGTGATTGGTGACGGTTGCATCGGTGGCCGCCTGAGGCAGGCCCGCGGGCCTCCCTTTTCCTCACCTGCTTCCCCAACCCTGCATTATCCTGCACACTGTTGCTGGAGTAGTGGATCCAAATCATGGCCAACATGTGACTTCCACTGTCTGAAAACTTCACTAACCACCAAATAAAGTCCAAAATCCAGCCCTTGCACCCTTTGACCTGCCCCCCGAACCTATGACCAGATGTGTTTTCTGTATGCCCCAAACACAAAGAGCATTTCCCTTCTACGAGATGTTTCTTGTGACGTGTCTTCCTGTGGGAGCTCCCTGCCTCTTCCCACCAGCCCTCATCTCCACCCATCCAAATCATGCCCGGATTTCTGGGTTAGCAGTCCCCCAAACCAGAAGTAAGCTCTGCCACCTCACGACTCCCAAAACCTCGTGGTGTGCTATTTACCACGTCCCAGCCTGCATTATGGCTCCTTGGCCCACATGTTTGCAGGGATACAGGTGCACACCTCCCCTCTTAGATCAGCGGCTTCTCACAACAAAGACCTTACTCATTTCTTCTTTTCCTCACAGCAAACAATAAGTATCTATTCAACAGATTTAGAAAGGTTTTACACACATTTTAAAATTACTGTTATCAACAGTCATCCAATAAAACAGACTTGAATACCTCAAAGTGTCATTTGAGAAACAAGGTTTAACAATTTTCCCTTTGGTTCAATTCTGCTATTTTCACTGAAAACATAATAGGCCATGTGAAGAACAAAAATTCAAACACTGTGTCAGCTCCAAGAAGCACAATGCCAGTAGCTGGAAATATTTCCATCTTATTCAATGTCCCTTGTTTTAAGAACCATTTCTAGGATTTAAGAAAAACAGAGGGAAAAGTTACAAGCCTTAAGTTAAATAAATGTTTTTTTATTTCACTTAAATGAACAACTATGTTTCCTGAAAGATAATAAAAAGATATTTTGAGAAATCAGATGTCATAGGCTAAATGGGACAGGAAAAAAACAGTCTCATTTGGGGACATATGCTAACATTACCAAGCTCTATCTCAGAGACAATGATTGAATTCCCTGGCTGTTTTTCAGATGCAAAATGGTATACATCCAATTATAGCATCCAGTTCCTAAAAAGAAATAAAAATACTCTGCTAATGGATGATGTAAAATTTTCTATAGTCATGGGTTCTTTATATGTCATGAAGGAAATTACCCTATCCATGCAGAGTACACACACACACACACACACACCCCTTTACTGTGCAATTCTGGAAATGTCAATGTTAGTAACATATAGAATTTCATGTAGCCTGCCAAGAAATGGGACAAATAGGTTTTTAAGAGCTAGTCTGCTGAAACGAGAATGTTAAATTTCTTAAGTATTCTACTGGTAAATTGTGCACTTAAATGCTTACAGAATTCACACCACATTTCATTCTTATTGGCCACAGTCATCACCCCACTGAAGCCAGCAGGTGTGATGCACGCAGCCGCTTAAAGTGCTGGTAAATGTGACTACTGCACATTACTTCTCCGTCCTTGGAAACCTTCTTATATCAATATTCCGTGAAACAGGGTCTTTCTCTTGAGACAGATTACGAAGGAGACTTTTTTTAAAAAATGTAAGTTGGTTAAATCGCTGAAGTCAGGAAAAATTTTCTCACACTGAGATTTATTGGATTGTGAATAATCTCTCAAGGGAAGTGCCAGAAGCCCCTTCAACTGAGTTATTTAATTAAAACTATTCAGGAGTAAGTAGAAGAGATGCCGCCTGGGGGAATAATTTCGCATTGATCCCTGAAGGATTGACTTGATGGTCTTGAAATTCTTAACAGTTTCAAAATCGTAAATGTCTTCAGAAACAGTCTTCTACCATTTTCTCAAATGAAAGGAAAAGCCATCCTCCCTGCGATCTCCACACCCCGTAACACTGAACAAAAGCAAAAACCACCAACAAAAAGCATAGCTTAGAAACCAAACCTTTGTTACTGATGCTAAATAAACTGTCACAAGACAGCATTAACTCACAGAGAAAGCCACAGAGGAGCCCCAGCATTGGTAAACAGAGCTTTACAAGCCGAGAGCTTCATGTTTTCCTCCTGTCTTCAGTTACTTGTTTTCTTTTCTGTTTGTTTGTTTGAACATCCAAAATTCAGCATTGTTATCTTATAAAATGCAAACTATGATCTTATATTCAGTCAATAAGGTGATCCGTCAATGGGTAAATTCCTGTACGGTTTCTCTGAAGGTCACTCACACCTACCCGCTAATTCTACCGTGACGTTTCCCAGAGCAAGTACTGGAGAGCGAAGCCCACTCTCTGTAGTTTTCAACCTTTGATGGGAGGAATTTTTTTAAAAAGATCACAGAAGCCTAGTGGTCCAGTGGGCTGAACATGTTCCACAGCTATTCGGATGGGCACCGAGGGTGGTAGGATGCCAGCTCTTACTCATACCTGAAGCCGCAATCCCCACCCTACACCGGCACCCACACGCCACCAACACCCACTCTGAAGTGGAAGCGTGTTCCTGATGTTGTGGCTGACAGCCTTTCAGTGCTGGGTAAAGAGCAGCTGTGGTAAAGAAGCAGTGGAAAAGGTGTGCGCTGTCTCGATCACTGAGAACTGAAGGAGGGAAAACCAAGAACCGCGCTGTCTCCAGCTAGACTAACAGAACGTTCAGGGGCCATGGCAGAATAGTTGCTCAAAAGCTTCAGCTGCAGCCCATCCTCTAGTGACTCAGCTAAGTATGCCCCTACCCTACAATCATTTTGGAAATAAAAATGTTGAATCCAGGAAGGGTAGACTTTATGTAAACAGAGCAGTTGCATGCAAAGATTGCAGCCAATTCCACCCCTGCCCTGGGTTGCCTGAGAGCATTTTTGAGCAAGAAGAAAGCAAAAGTTTCCTTCTGGATTTTTCTACAGCTAGTAAGTGTAAAAGATTGAGTTGTCTTACAGGGCAAAAAGGTAGGTAGAGTAAGTGGAGAGTGGCCTAAGCATACAGACAGACGATATTACTCCCCCAAGCATTAGCTGTGCTTGTACATCAATTCAACTTTATCAGCCATTCAATTGTTCAATTCAACTGTGTATACACATCTAGTATGATCTTGTTTTACAAAGGTTTTTTTTAATTTCTCTTTTTTTTAAAATTTTTTATCACGGAGCTTTACCCCAAAGCCTGAGGGTTGAGTCCCACAGGGATGTATGCTCTCGAGCCTGCTCCTCCCTGGGCTCAGCAAAGGGACAGCAAGTCCATAAAAACAACCTTGGCACAGGTGCTAGTAACTATCTCACATCCAGACTCCCATTTACTTCTCCCTTGAGAAATGCAGTGACCATAATCTTGCTTTCCGAAAGTCTTAAAATGCTTTTTATCATCTGCCTTCTTTATACACTATTTTATTTCATTTAGGAGTGAGATTTCTAAGCCTTTAACATGTTTCTGTTTCATCCATTGACTATTTCTTATAGATACGACTTAATATCTTTTTCTTTAAATAAAAAACTGTCGAAATGTAACATTTTACGGAATGACTTTTTAGTCGTGTGTGTGTGTGTACATGCGCGTACATAAACACATAGATACACAAAACTTTTATAACTTATTTCTGAGCTTTCTAGAGTGGGTCTGGAGAGAGAGTTTATGGCTTCATTCTTTTTTATTATTATTAATATTTCAGAATATTATGGGGGTACAAACACTTTGGTTACATATATTGCCTTTGTACCACCCAAGTCAGAGCTACATGGCTTCATTCTTTAAACAGTAGATTTGAAATAATTTTTTTCTTATTTCTCCATCTCACTTTAAAAATATTACAAGTGCTAGAGATGCATATGACTAGGAAAGCTGAAAGAGTCCACGCCAGGACAAAACAAGCTGGCATGTAAGGGTGACCCTTGTAACAGGAGAATAAGAAAGACTCTTTATCCGTGGCCTTCTTAACCCTGTTTGGAATTTCCTTTGACAGGCAAAAGCCTTTCAGACCAAGCCTCCCCCCATCACTTCCACCTGTCACTAATATATAAGGTAGTGTCATTCTCATATGTTTTCTTCCTTCTTTTTGAATTTGGGATGTGCAAAACAAAAGCTGAAATGAAGTGTGCAAATATCTTAAGATAGATTATAAAATATGACTGCATGATACATCTGGCTTCCTATGCCTTTTGAAACAGGAAGTCAATGTGTAAACCAAGCCATGAATTATAAACCGGAATAAACTGTATTAATTTGTTGAGCAATCCCATGTGTCAGTACAATTTTAGAAGTTTTTGTTGCTGTTGTCATTGGAGTCTTTTTTAAAAAAATGAAAATGATCTTCCAAAGTAGGTTAAACTAGAGCCAAAGCTGGCTATTTTCTAGATAATTTTCTAAAGCAATTCTCCTGGAATGGTGCTCCACTAATCTCAGTGCCCAAATACTCTGACTTGCCTCCTTCAAGGTTAAGCTCAAATTCCATTTTGCCAGGGACTCTATCCTGAGTTTCCAAGTTAAAAGTAAATTCTATCCTCTGACTACAACAGCACTTATTGCTTTTTACCTGAAATTATAATTTGGGATATACAACTTTTATCATCCCTAATACTCTGCATACTATTTAGAACTAAAATCCCTGTCTTTCTATCTTCTAAACCACTGAACATTACCCCAAACCCTGTAGGTTCTCAGTAAAGACTTGATGAGTGAATTAATGGATAAGTGAATTCAGCTCCTGCAAATCAGCACACCCATTTATACAAGCTGGATCTGGGACACTTCCTTTTCCCAGCTTTAAATCAAATTTAAATACTGACATCACCCAGCATTAGAAAAAAATGCTGATCACATTGGCCCCAATCGGTATATAGGTCAGCAAGATCTTGAGATTCCCTTTCGTTGTGGGATTCCTCAGGACTGCTGTCAATGCTGGGGCCCCCAATATTAAAGGAACCTCTCTGGTGCCACTAAGCAGCAACATACATGTGAGAATGCATGATGACTTTAGCTGCCTTGTCAGCTGTTGGGAGCCAAGGCAGCGAACAGCTGACCTGGAAATGCGTAGAGATAAGAGGCCGGCTAAGACTGAGCATGGATGACACACAGGAGCCTCGTCCAACCAGGAGAGAACAAAACCCTTCAAGGGAGAAAGGGAGGAACGTCTCTGTGCTCGAGTTGGGATAAGTGGACTGGAAGGTCACAAAGTCAGAGAACGTGTGATGCAGCTATTATTAATACTAAATGTGTGGAGCAAGAATACACAGCCCTCCACTGTAAACGTGAGTCCAACACGTCTTCTGTCCCCACGTCAATCATTCGCCTCTTCTGCGTCTCCCCTGCCCTCCTTTCCCCGTGTGCTCTGCATTCTTTAACACGCTCGCCCTCACCCACTGCAGCGTGACCATCCGGCAAGGCCTCAGACTTCTGCCCCTACCCATTAGCGCTTTCTTAGTTACCATCTTGTTCACATATGACTGGGTGACCACTCAGATCACTTCCAAATGGGTATCTTTGATCCTGAACTTTCTCCTGGTTTGCTGTTCCATCATTTCAGCAGTCAAAGGCTACTTTGCAACTCAATACACCTGAAGCAGACTTGTTTCCTTTTTTCCAAGCCAAGTCAACCTCCTCATTTCCCATCTTTTTAAATGAAATCACCATTTTTCAGTCCCTGGATCATAAAAATTTGGAATTGTTGTTGAAGCTGCCCTCAACCTGACCCCCAGGCCAAATCATCTCATTCTTGACTTGGATAATTATTTTTGAATTGCTCAAAAATTGCAATTACATATCTTTTCACCATTTGTAATAGAAATCAGTAGATTTGAAAAAAAATTTTTTCTAAAACATTTTGAGATGAATGGGAAATAAAACCCCCTGTATAAGAAAAACACCTTGACTATGAAGTATGAAAACCCTTTTAGCTCTTCCTAATTCTATTCTGTCTCCCACCTGTCCATGTTTCAGAACTTTGCTTTTCTTTAAAGTTTTACTACATATTTGTATCTATAAATAGCAAATTGCTTAATTTTGCAAGTTTCTAAAAACTTTGAAGGAAAGGAATCATACCCCACCTATTTTTTGTAACTTGCTCTTTTCTTTCAACATGATATTCCTGAGGTTCATCTTCATTGGTGAGCATAGTGATCATTCATTCATTTTTAGTGACGCGGAGTATCCTATTGTATGAGCAGACCTCAAAGTATTTGTCCATTCTGCTGTTGATGGGTATTTGGGTTGCTACCAAATTTTTGCTATTGCAATCACTGTTGCTATAAACATTGTCGGGAATTTTTCAGATATATGAGCAATCTCTGGGATCTCAAACAGAGTGGACTTATTGGATCATAGGATTTGGGGTTCTTTAGCTAATGCCATATCATTTTCCAAAACAGATGTGATGGTTAATTTTATGGATCGAGTTCGATGGTGTTTTTTGATGAGAATAACATTTACATTGGTGAATTTTGAATAAGCAGATTGTTCTCCATCACATAGGTGGGCCTCATCCAGTCAGTTGAAGGCCTGAGGGAACAAAAAGACTGGTCTCCCAAATGAGAGGGAATTCCTTAGCAGCCTGCCTTTGGGCCTCCTCTGCACCATCCAGTCTCCTGGGTCTCCAGCCTGCCTGCCCACACTGCAAATCTGGACTTAACCAGTCCCCACAATTGCCTGAGCCAGTTCCTTATAATAACTCTCTCCATATCTACATATGCATCCCATTGGCTCTGCTTCTCTGATTAAAATAACAGCTATACCAATTTACAGTCCTGCTAGCAGTGCATAAGAGTTCCAGCCTATGGAATCCTATTTGTTCACCCTGCCCTTGAACTCCTCCTCTCCTATAAAGCTGCAGAAAGTTTAATCTTCCAGGTGGTGAAAGAAAAAAAAATGGTTTCTTAGGTGTTTCTCTCTAAAAAATGTTCAGAGATGTCCCATGGTCTACATTACAGATTCAAGTTCAAACTCCACTAGGCTCATAGAGATCTGGGCCATACTAATTTTCTAGGTTTGTCCCTAACATTCTGCTGCCCTGGTGGGCTGCAAAATTCTTTTCTTTAACATAGAATCTACTGTACCAAAGCCTTACCTGAGACCCCAAAGTATCATACATTGAGCCCCGTTGATGGTGCAGGCAGGAAGAGGATCCCACCTTCGCAGTGTCTTCCTCACCCCTGAGGCCACCTCTTAGGCCACCTCTGTGGGAGCGAAGGGCCTCAGAGCCCAGTGTGAGAACCACATCCTAACCGAGGTCAGTGCCCTAGTCAAAGAGGGCCATGCTCGGTCTCCTGTGTGAAATTTATGCTTCTGCTGTGTCCTGCGTCATGCCATCAGTACCCCCCTAAGATTCCCTTCTCCATCTTCTCTCCTTCCCTCGTCCCAATCTCTCTACCTGAAAAAATTCCTTCCGATTCCTCAAGGTCCACTGCGAGTTTTCCGTACCTTGAGCCTCCCTGATTCATTTTGCTGGAGTCAACCTCTCCTTCATCTCATTTCTGGCACTTCAGAAACATCGACTGGGTTCACCCTGGTGCTGAGACCTGGCAGCTCGGCAACCCTGGGCAAGTTACTCAACAGCCCTGAATTTCAGCGTCCTCTGTTGCATCATAGGAAAACATCTCCTCCCCACGGTGTTTCATAAGGATTAAAATGAGACGACATTCAGTCGCTTCATACAGAGCAGGCTCCCTGTAAAAAGTAGGTAGCAGGGTGTTTTGAGTGGGTTGCCCATTTGGGGGAGAATTTCCATAGTACAACTACGTTTGCTTTAACTTCCTGGTAAGGCCAGAGACCCACAGGTGGCAGTAATTTTCCCCATGACCCCACACACTCTGCAATGGAAGGGCTGCCTTCAAAATGTTGCCTCCCAAGTTGCCTCAGCATATTTTCCCATGAAGTAGGTAAAAATCAATGCATCAGTTTTTACCATTAAGTTCTCTAAATTAGTTGCTAATGAAGAAATACCTATTCTGCAGCAAACACACATTTTTAAGTAATTTTGTATTAGCAGTACCATGTATCCAGAATAAGACGTCCTATCTGCTCATCTAGGCTGAAAGCTCTGGGGGTGGTGAGCACTGACGGAGGTGCGATAGCCAATGCCACCTCCTTTCAGGAACCCAGGGCACTCCCACGTCCCCCAGGTGACCCCCAGGTGACCCCCACGTTACCTATGTCGATAATCCCTTCATCGTTTTGGATTTCTTAGCAATCTATTACACAGATTAGGATTACTGGATTCCAAGTCTGATTTTTAAAATTATTAAATAAGATTGTCAACTCCCGCTTTACGGTACAAGAAAACACAATATTTACAGATCCTGGTATGTTGTTATTATAATAAAGCACCTAAGGAAAAATTTAAATATATTTAAGGTTGATTTTCAAATACAACTAATATATTTTTTAAACTCACTATAATTCTTGGTTCAAAAAACTGCAGCCCTCCAAATCTTGAAATAGGGTAGAACACTCCCACTGGCCCATAACATCAAGCTGTTCTTTAAAAATATAAATGATCAAAAACAACAGCAACGAAACGTGACTAAGAATACTATCATGAAGAATTTAAACAAGATGGAGAGCCAGGCACCCCCTTCTCTGACTGGCCACTGACTGAAAATCTCACCATTGTTTTATACTTATTTACTTTGTTTTAATTTCAGAATATTACAGGGGTACAAATGCTTTGGTTGCATGTATTGCTTTTGTACCACCCGAGTCAGAGCTACAAACATGCCCATCCCCCAGACTGGTGTGCACTACACTGGTTATTTGTAAGTTTACCCATCCCTTCCTCCCCTCCACCTGCCCGACACCTGATGAATGTTACTTCCAAATGTGCACATACGTGTTGATCAGTTAGATTGTGATCAATTTGATTGTGAGTACATGTGGTGGTTGTTTTTCCATTCTTGAGATACTTCACTTAGAGGAATGGGCTCCAGCTCCATCCAGGTTCACACGAGAGGTGCTAGATCACCATTGTTTTTGTGGCTAAGTAGAACTCATGGTATACATATACCACATTTTATGAATCCACTCCTGTATTGATGGGCACTTGGGTTGTTTCCACATCTTTGCAATTGTGAATTGTGCTGCTATAAACATTCAAGTGTGCATGTCTTTATTACAGAATGTCTTTTTTTCCTTTGGGTAAAATTGTTTTTTAAAAGCGAGAGCTCTCTTTTCCTAACCTCAAAAATAGCAGGAGCAATAAATCTGCATGATAAAAATAGAAAATATTTCCCAAACTGTTCATACATGATGCTAAAAGTCCTACCTTGGCGTGGCAACCCTCATTTAGTTCTCTACAGTTTAGCTCCACCTCTATCCTAACTTGCAGAAAGGGTGGAGCTACCTGTTTTTAATTGGTTGTCCTTTGATCTAATCTGGGACCCAAACTGCAAAGGCTCGCCACATAAGGCAGGGAGGGTCAGCCCGACTTGCTCTGGCCTTGGTGGCTCAGGGCAGGTGTCAAAGGGCTCATTCTGTTTTAAGACCCTTGCAAATTCTCTCCTTCACTTGCATGACTGATCGAATGTGGACTATACACTAAAAACTTGCAAACAGCATTTAACAGATGTCTGCACACGACAGCACAAGAGAACTTCAGTCTTCAATACATAAGCATTTAACTAAAGAGGTTTTGCTAATTGACACCCTGTAAGACTCAGCCACATGCACAAAATTAGTCTTGAGCTTAGCTACACCTAAAAGAAAGGGAAAACTAAACACATGGAAATTTTTCTTACCCCCTGACAATTTGATATTCCTCATACAATACTGGAACTGTTCTTTTAGAATATGGTTCCATTAAAAGTAAAGCACTATACCAGATGTCCTATAATGTTCTCTTCTCTATGACCATAGGGCATAATTTGAGAGAAACCAGACAAGAACACACAGTCCCAAAATATTTTCTCCTTTAGACTATAAGTGATATCTAAAAATTTCATCATTAGTTCATCATTCATTCAGTCATTTTGTATCAAAAGCACAGGAAATAATAAGTCATGAGAATACCGATCATTCTCTAATCACCATGGGCCAAGTTCTTTAAATATATTATCCCTAAACCATTCAACAGGTAGAATAGCATTACCAACTCAATTTACTATTCAGGAACCTGAGATTTGGAGAAATCAAGCAACTAACAGGAGGTTGTATGGAAAGTACTGTCTATAAAATCCAAGTTTTTCCAATACACCATACCCACTCTATGTGGCCATTACTAGAAAGACCAAACTGGCAGCTATAGCAGAAAACGCTCCAAGAAATCATTAGATTCTTTCCGACACGACAGCTAGCAATTCCTGAAGAAAGTGTCCTCTCTCACTAAACTTGGACGAGGTGAAAGATGCAGCCAGTGTTTGAACTCTGCCCAGGATTTGCTGTAATAATAAGCTTAGATTCAGTGCTGCAGAAAGGACCCTCGACATCCAGGGACTGAAGTTAGTGCTGAGTGCCTGGCCAAGGGAAAGGCACAGCCTCGCTGGGAGGGACATGACTCCTGAACCCACATGTTGCCAACATCGATTTGATCTAGGCTCAAGTTAGCACTGAGACAACATAAAACCTGTGCTTTCTCCCATTACATGCAAATTTGTGAGACATCTGCTCAGAAATGACAGCGCATTAAGAAAATGAAATTGATTCACAGTATCGCCTCTCTGAAACAATAACATCATGGCCTCTAGAAATGGAATTGGGAAATGACGCTGAAATAGGATAAAGTATTCTGTAGCTTCTCCTTGGGCTTTATAGAATTGAGTGTGGTAGGTGGATAAAAAGGAAAATAAAACTTACCCTTACCTGGCTGAACCACCTGTATCACCTTTTCCCAAGTTCCCTGTGGGAAAGTGTGAAGGAAGCAGGAATAGTAGCCAACATCAGCTTCGGAGGCATTGTGAAAAGAAAGGGTTATATCATTGGGAGCCATCGTGGAATTCAAAAAGGAAACTCGATCAGCGTAAGGCTCCCTGATGATCACACCGTGAGTAGGGCTGAAAATGGCTATGGCCTCTCTCTCCATTGAGTTGATCTTGAACCACTCCATCTGCGTTAAGATGTCCATGGATGGATACACACATTCCAGAGTCATATTCTCAGCAAGTTTAACAGTTGTGTCCCAAAATATCTCTTCACAGAGAGCTGAAATATACAATGTCACATTAACTCAGTTAGGCTTGATGATGGAGACACCAAATACATACCTTAGGCTTTCTAAAGACCTAGCAAGATTGCAAATTGAGATCATGGTAATAGCTGACAGTTTCTACCTTAGTCTAAAAAGGTTTACACCACTGATAATTGGCAATTGTAACTTTTAGTTTTTCTGAACAAGTGAGAAATTATCTAAGCCACTTAAAGAGCATTATAAACTCTGAACATCTCATACCGTAAGACCAAAAAAGGAGCAAATTTTTAAAATGAAGACATAAAGATTATCTTTACCTTTGCATACATGAAGAATAGCCAAAAGGAAAGCAAAATAATCCATCTCTGGAAATCGTTTGAAAGGCTGGTCTATAAAAAAATTAATTTTTATAATGTTACATGCAGAGGCCCAGCACGATGCACTGTTTCCTTCCTCTCAGATATTATCAGTCGTGTCTTCTTTTTCTGAAGTATGAACACAGGAAAAAGGTCTTAGCTTCAGAGATAGGTTTGTTCTCATATAAGGATGGGCAGATTTGAGTTACTTCTCTCTCGGGGAAATGTCAGCTTCTTGTCAAGGTTTCATTTTCTACATAGAGTCATTCATTCA
>RJWJ010044424.1:0-12179 GCA_004363605.1 Indri indri | reverse complement strand
TTTTAAAGTTTTTGCAAAAAATTAATTACATATTCACATAAAATCATGTCTGAAAACTAGGGATAATAAATAACTGCATTATGTAGATGAAATGTGTGGATGAAAAATGATTCCCCGCACACACCCTTGTATTTACAATGCCACGGAGTTACTTAAGTTTTTATGACATAAAAATTAATAAGTTTTGTTGTTTTGTTTGCTTATTTGTTATCAGTATGTTTTTAAGGGCAGAGACTACATGGGTAAAAAGGAAATTCACTTTAGCTACCAAAAGCTATCCATGCAATTTGCCAAGAGTAAAAATACTTTTTGCATTTTAGACAAAATGCAATCCATATTTATATCATGGGCTTAAGAATTTCAAGGGGTCACTTCTATAGGAGAGTTCCAAGGGAGTTAGGAATTTGGCCTGTGATTTTTATTTTTGGCAGTGGCTTCTGAAATAAAACACAATTACTTATAATATTTCAAAAAGTTATCCATCATCCACACTGTAAAGAACATTGCAGTACTTTAAGCTCTGGAGTATGGTTTGAAAAATTCACTATTCATGGGAGGTGGAAAACATGAAAAGAAAATGAAAATGGGTGACAGGGGGTTTAGGAGGAGTTGAGTTCCATGTGGATGAAGAATTTGACTCAGAATACGTATGTTCCAGGAAATGTTTAGTGAGGACTGTGTTGTTAATTAAGATTTCCAAAGGTTCAGTAATAATACCTCCGATTCTTAGGAAGTATAATGCATGTAGCTACCATATTAAAGTTAACATTTAAGACTCCAGCTGTTTTCATACAAAATTTTAATAGAGATTTACCAGAAGAATTGGTGAGAAAATAGCTCTGTTGAAGATAGATTCAGAATTCACAGCCATATTTTATTATACTATCTCATTGTGGTTTTTCACACCATGGGAATTCAACTTCCAGAACTAGGGGAGCCTCTCCACTTTCATTTTAGTCTGACCACTTTTCTTCAGGGAAGGCAAAGGCTCACAAATCAAGTTTGCTCACGTTAAACCCCAGAAAAAGATCTTAAGAGAAAATCTTGCTACATAAGCATGCTTATCCATATAACAATAGCTGTTCTACCAAAAGCCCAATCCAAAGAAAATCTAACAGAATCTTATTAAGTGTACAACTGGATATGCAGTGCTTAGCAGAGAAGTTGCCTGAATAATTCTGCTATGGTTTTCTACTGAGGAAGATGTAAGGTTTTTTTACTTCAATATAAGCTCATAAAACTTTTGTGTTGATTGAGTGGCATTATAAGTTGGCAGGTTATTTCTTCTAATTTATTTTCACTATAATTACAGAAAGTATGGATCCTTACTCTATTTTTTAAATGAATAATAGTGCGTCATTCCCAATAAAATAGTTTCAGTCAGTGCACCAAAGGATGAGAAGTAGAAGTCACTTTCACAGATAATTGAGATTTCTCTTCAATTTTATAGAGAGGGTAGAATAAAATAAAATTTCCATTCAGGTATGACTATCTTTAATGCATGCAACTCATAGCATATTTTTGTCATACTCCTAGCCTTCCTTTGGTATTCAGTTATGTTCCCAAGTTGCCACCTTAGAAACTATATTGTACGGCTCTGGAAACTAATATTGCAACCCTGTCTCAGAAACAATCTAACATATAACTCCTATCTTAAAATTATTCAGTTTTGTCTCAGAGAAATGTGTAGCCACTTGAGATGTGGCTTTTGGTCCCCAGGGCAAAGGCTTTATGATGGAGTAATTTTCAGGCTTAACGAAAATCAGATGGGGCTTTCTTAGAACAACAGATTGTTAGTTGATGCAAAAACTAAGTTGATATCATTTTTTTTTTTTGGCTGTATCTTTCTGATTTTCAAGAAAATACTTAAAATGATAATTTTGCCCTGAATTTATACCTTGACATGCATTATAATTCTTCTGTTTTTCTTTTCCTTCTCCTGCCCACACTATCACAATTTGCATTATTCTTTTGTACTTAATTCTATTTCATCATAAGTTGAATCAACTTCTGCTAAAAAGAAAAGTACATTTAAAACATGTCCCTGTATGTTAAAAAGCACCTTGTCAGTGTGCTTCTATTTTTGTCATCAAACACATAAAATATATATTTGTATGTGTGTGTACACATGTACTTATTTATGCATAAATCATCTCTGGTAGAATGCATAAGAAAATGGTAACAATGATTGCCTCCAGGGAAGAAAAGGCAACTGAAAAACTTCGAGATAAAAGATAGAGGTGAGCTTATTTTACCTTTATATCTCTCTCTATATTTATATTATATATGAATATATAAACTTTATTCATATACAAAAATTTATATTTATAATTGTTATATAATTTTGTATATTATATGCATGTATACATTATATATGCAAAAATAAAGTATGAATATAAACATAAACATATATACACGTATATTCACACATGTATATTTTGTATTGCTTAAACTTTTTATCATATACATAATTTGAAAATTGGAGAACCTCTATTAAAATATTGAGGAGGCTTAAATAATAACTCACATCCTTTTTATACTTGATTTAGAAATAGCCATTTCCAATGCAATGCCATACCAAAATAGACAATCGTAAGTATGCAAACAAAAAAAGTTTATATTTACTTTTCTAGGTGATAGACAATATTTCTTTTTTCTTAAATGTTTTCTGGGCGGAGGGCACAAATTGCCATTATTCAATACAGTATTATTACTTTGGGGTTAGAATAAATTGCATTATTTTATTTGAGTAAAATACAATACTCCCAAGTCTGCATTTGATATTCAAATAGAATAAAGTTAGCCTTTACTGTCAAAATATTAGATGCAGATGTTAATGTCTAAAGTTAGGCCTAAGATTTTAAATAGAGCTCCACGAGTTTTAAAACCAAATGGGGAGGGTTGTGGCAGTGCCTCATACAATTTTGAATAGCAGTGAACTTGGCATTTCAGTAATTCTCAGTCAAGCTGTTTTAATTGGCCTATAAAAGGGAACTAAAGGACGTGAGGATCAAAACTCTCCTTCACAGAGTGTGTAAACGATCATTTCAGTCTGAATTATCTGGCTACACTCAATATTCATTTGATGTATGTTTGTAAAGAAATGCAAAAAAAAAACCAATTTAAAAGTATAGCATTGGAAAATTTCTTTAATTTTTTTTCTTAATCATGGAGACATTTGTCTTGAGCATTCATGGGCTTAAGCTGAGAGTTCAGTGTGAAGCCATAACCATGGTTGTATCCCACATAGCAAAGATAAAATTAGCAAATGATTGTAAAATCATAAAGTCCTGTGGTATTTGTAGGGTTATAACTGATTGAAATCTTTCCCAGCTTAGAAAGAAGAACTGTACATCTTTCTTCTTTTTTTTTTTTTTCATTTGTGTAGACGATCATATGTATCTGTCCATGTGAATCTCTTTTATTTAATCAAACCTGACCAGAAGTTCTGTGACTTTTTGTCTACTCTTTTTATTATCATATGGCACATGTCATGATTAGAGAAGACAATATTTAATTAGTTAAATTGATGCCATTGACATTTTTGTCAAATGCTGAGAAATCTGGAATGATTGAGCTAATAAAATCAGCTCGCATGTCTCTCTTACAAGCACATTATTTAAGCAACGCTTCGACATTGCACGTGGAGTTTCATGCTATATTGTGAAAACATGAAGCAGACACAGTTAAATAACGAATGAATTATGACCTGCTGAATCCCCTGGACATTTACAGTCTGCTACATAAGCAATAGGATGCATAGCTTAAAGTTGCTATTACCTTTTGTCCAGATATTCATGGAAGCCTATGTGGTTTTAAATTGTCGAGACTGGGGAGGGAGTAGATAATGGCAAAAACAGAAATCTTAGAGATGGCCATAAAGAAACTTCCTGAAATCTTAAGTAATTTTCCTGAAGGTTGTTTACTGTTCTATATTTTATCACTTATTGTGTTAAGATTCCATAATTATAAAAATTCATTCTTTCGAGCCATTAGAAAAATAGAACTCCCTCCCCAAGGCTAAAATCAATGTGAAAAACATTAGGTAGGATTTTAGTCATTTTTGTCAGTTGATACAAATTATATTTGTCTAAAGTACCTTTAAAATAAATACCATCACATATCAAGAAGGAATTCCACGCACAAAAATAGATACGTTTCTGCTGTCTCATTTCTGCCATGCTTTCTGATTTTTTTTCCAGTGGCTAATATTGTAATAGTTTTTTTAAATAACAGGCAAATGCAATTTTTCTGAGATTTCTGTAGATGTGGGACACACATTAAAACAAATTGTTTGTGGTCATGAATCTTAGGAGGAGGAATGAATAATATAACAGTCATCTAATTTTCTTTTTATATCATTAAAATATTGGGGGTTTTTAATGCTTTTTAGTTAAATGTACAGCAGAGAGCAGTTCATTACTTATTTCTGAAGAGTCTTTTGCCCAAAGGAAAATTTGGTGTGACATCTTAATTATCTGAAGTTTAATGACAAAGATAACGAGATATCTTGCCTTCCTTGAATCAGTTCTGCTTGTCAACAAGAAGAATTTGTTTTGCGTTTTGTGATGCCAGGGTTGTCTAGGGGAGGTGAAGGCAAAGTCGGAGGATCATCAATAACTGATGCTGAATACACTGTGGCAAGCCTGTAGAATCTGTTGAATAATTTGAGATTGTTTACTTTGGCTTGATGTTTTGTTCTGGGATAGAACGAAAGGAGAAAATATTTATTAAATCAATAATCCTTTCTGTAATCCTTCCTAGCAGGGTCCAATGGGCGTGCCAAGCAAATGATAAGAAAAAATTATAAAAAAGCAGCATCATTATTCTCTTTCTGTATGAATTCATCGATAAATGAAAGCCCAAAGGGACAGCATCATTTCATTGGTGGTGATATGTGACCTTTCTTAAAAACATTATTTTGATTAAACAATAGCTTATCTAATGTTTCCATATTAATCAGGCAGAAGTTTCTTGGATGAGGCAACTATTTATTTTAGGACCTGAATGGGGACAGGATGAAGGAGGATACTGTCAGGCTCAATTTTAGAAGGTCATATAAGCAGCACCTTTTTTCCTTATCATCTTAGAAAAGTAGGAATAAAGTATTCCATTTCTTTATTTGTATAATATTAAACATTGCAAGTTACCATTCTGAGTTCCCTTTCTTCTTGGTTAATAAAAACTTTTTGCTCATGACTTGATGAACTGTATGCATATACTTAAGGAATTGATGTCTTGAATAATCTTTGTTAAATATTTGCAGCTGCTCATACTAAATCCAACAGGTTTACATTAAAGATGGAGGGCTGGGAATGCCAATTGTCCAAATACTACAGAAAGGAAATGCAAAGCGTAGACACACAAGAATTCTGCTAAAGATATGCAGATCAGAATACATATTGGTGTGATAAAGTTAATTTTTAACTTATTCATCTAAGGATTGTTAAAATGAATCATCTATATTTAAAATTGTAGAAATTTAATTCTCTTTGGTAGATGTCAGAGATATGTTGGGAAAATATTCTCTGACTACTAGTTGAACTTTTATGGACTACCAGGTATTTTTGATCACTTTGAATTTCCAACTTTATAGTCACTATTTATTTGATGGACAACTTTTTGAAGTCTTCATAATTATTTCAGCTATTTGTTTCCTATAATAAATAAGAATATAAGGTCCTTTCACTGGACATTTTTGCAAGATACCTTTAAAATCTACTTGCTTGGGTCTGATATCTCTTACTCTGTAATTTTCTTTTTGCTATAATTTCTTGAATTTATTGACAAATATTTATGGTAAATATTTAGGGATTCCTCCAGTTAGCAGTATTTCTGTAGTCTTTAAAGTATCCTTTTAGGTAAAAATGTTTGAATTTGTTACGTTGGGGGAAAAAAGAAATTTCTATAATGAGAAAGAGTTATGTTTTAATGCTACGCTGAGGAAAAACAAACATTTGAAAATAGGGAAATCTAAAGTTAAGACTAAAACAGTAACTTAAAGACACTTTATTCACAATTAAATTTTGTGTTTATTTTTTATATGTTATCAAATCAGAATACAAGAACAGGAAACAAATCATTTAAGGGAATCATGCAGGGTAATTAATAGTAAGAGCTCTCTTAAAGGCAAGTGAAGGTATGGAAACATTTTTTTTTAAAGAGAGGAAAAAAATAGTAAGAGATCTCCATATTCTCAAATATATGTATTTTTAATTCAGCTGTAACTGTAAATATATGTCTCTTATGGCAAAGTTTATAACATATATATAGTGAAAGATTGATGCATGTTTTCGGTATATCATAGAAAATACTAAAATGTGAAGACTCATTTAAATGCTGTGATTAGGGCACCTCTGATGTGGTTTGTACTTCCATCATTTTATAGCTTCTTCACGCACCCCTTATTTGTATCTTCTTTTTCTTTCATTTTCAGTTCTTTCTTGGGTTCTTCCAAGTTATGCTTTCTCTAACTATTATAACGCACTCATATCTTCTCAGCAGTAGGGCCAATAGTTCACAAATGTATTTAACTGTGATAGTGGAATTTGTTAAAGTATACCTTGTTATTATATGGCTTTGGGTGTTTTTCCTGTCAAATAAGTCTTATTTAAACCCCCTTTAAAAGTATCACATGCACACTAGCATATGTCCACTGTAAGAATTCCCCTAGTGCTATAGGATGTAGGACCTTGCTATACAAATGCCATGCTATATGCTAATAACTTACAGAGCTTTGATAGAATGAAGCATAGTTTCTGAAACGGATGAAGAAAATTATATAAATTTTTTAGGCTAATCTGAATGGAAGTGGTCTTCCCTCAAACTGGATTCCAATAGAGTTGTCTGCTCACCTTTTAAGCAACTCCTTTCCTGTCTAAAGTCCCCTCTGCCCATCTACTATGCATCCTATTACCCCTTTTTATCTTTTTCATTGTATATACACAAATCTGTAACTCTTTTATTCATTCGTTTGGTTTTTGTTGTTGTTTGTTTGTTTGTTTATTTGAAAATGTATGCTTTGATCAGGGTAGAGGTCTTACTTGCCTGTTCTTTTTGACCCTTGATGTCTGTAATTTTGGAGTACTCTTTTACACAAAGTTGGTGCTCAGCAAATAATATCTACTCAAAGAATGAATGAATGAATGTGCTGACCCAGTAGTGACCCCACAAAGGTTTAGAACATTTATTATTCTCCAGAATTAGTCTCCTGGCATGGGGCATATTTCATAAATCATTCTAATTCTTTATGGACATTAAATGAAACTTTATAAGATCTATGAGAAAGGCATTTGTATTGCCAATAAATGATGAATTTTGATGAATTGTGAATAATGGATGAGGGAATCTTAGGTATATTTATTTACATTCATTTTGTCTGTAACAATAGATGAGTGAATTAAAATTTATTCACTTTATAGTTAAAAACTTTTTTGTATTTCATGTGGAGGAGTCTATGTTATTCTATTTTTATTTTATTTTATTTTACTTTGGAGTAAGAGGAAAAACTGATATGTGAAACATTTCTGTTGAACAAGAGAGAAAAATAGATGCTTCCCTTTATCTTCATAATGTCTATAAGGCCGCCAGATATTTTGGGCCCTTTCTCAACAACCATATTGAAACTTATTTTTGTTGTCCAACCATCTATTATTACAAATACACTTTCTAAGAGAGAATTTGTGGTTCTTTGAAATTACAACTGTCTTCAAAATATAGGAAATGTTCTCAGTTAATGTTTGACACCTTGAAATCTATTTGTTTGCTCCTGCTAATAGTCATTAAATATTAATTTTGTTTGAATTTTCTATGTATAATTTAAGGCAATATTGTTAAGAGTAATATTTAGGGATATTTATAAGTTTGAATATACTGTATTTAACAACAAACAAATTAACAAAATTTCTGTATAACTTTCTACAATGTAAAACAACTGGTTTCTTTATATATATATAATAAGTCTTAGGAAAAACAGGTGACTAAGTAAGTGACTATTTTGAGACAAACTTTGCCATTTCCCACTTTTCCTAAGATTTCTCATTTCTTACTTTGTGCACGGTGGGTAATCATCATACTTTTTAAATACATGAAAAAAAAAAAAAAAAGCCTGCTGGTCTTTGGATGTTGACCGTTATCTCACCTTGTGCTATTTTTGTGACCCTGCCGCCAAAACAATTTATGATTACATTTTCCAATATTTGTTTACCAAATACATTTTTTGAAGTGTAATAAATACTCTAAGCATATAGTTTGAAAGTGGAAAATTATTTAACTTTCCAGAAGCAAAATTTCAAGTCCACAAAAGAAAAATATTCTGGAACACATTTAGGTTAATGTTGAATAATTAATCAATTAATCATCATAAATATATGAATGGTGGTAGAGGAATTACATGAATGATAGAGTATTTTCTTTCCGCATTCTATTAGAGAATTGAAAATTGAATACATAAGCCTTAAGATTTAATTAGAATGGTTTTGAAGGTTCATACAATGATATTGGATACAGGTTGTTAAAAACACCTTGCTACAACAAAAATGAGTTGGCTTAAGTAGATACTGGCTCATGGTACCTTTCCAGGCCTCCTGGTTTATGTAGCCACAGAGGTACTTTGATTTGAATCAGAAAATTCAGACCATCCAGCAACCACAGGATGCTAAAGCAAACATTTTCCTCTATCTCATATTAAGATAAATTACTAAGATTTTACAGTTTAATTACAATCACATAAGAATTATGAGAAGTGACTTGTGAAAAATTTATTCTGGTTAGTTACAAGAAGTATGCCTTTTGATTAGGATTTAAAGTCCTCATATATTTGAGGTAAGAAAGGTATATCACAGCTCTGCATTATTCTTGAATTGCTCAGTGAATAACCCATTTTATAAAGTTAAATGGAAAGAAATCCTTTTAAATTCCAATTGAAGTTTTGATCTATAGTCAATTTCTTCCATCAATACTGAAACATCCAACCCCAATGAAGATAAATTTTTGAAAATCTCTCATCTGTATTTACTTTCCTCTTCAGTGTAACCAGGATCAGACATCTAGAATATTTTAGAGTATTAGAATAAAATGTGAAAGACTACAAGAACAGTAGGCAGGCCATAAGTAGAGCTGTGACACTAAACCCTTTAGTAGACCCAATGGTGTCATAAAAACTAAAACGCTGAAGTAATTAGTTTGAGTAACTGTAGTACAGTAAAAAAATCCATTCATAGTAAGAGAATGGACCATAGAGTGATAATATGACCCTGCTCCTGAGACCCAAAACAGTGTAAACAGTAGGGAACCTGCAGTTCTGGATTACACTGACTTAGCAGATTACTGGGTGCTTTTAAGTATGGATGAGTCTAGGTAAATTACTAGGGAGGACTAGCAAGGGGAGTTGACTCACATCAGACACTGTCCAACATCTCAGACACGTGCTCTGCATTGCGTATTTGCTGGTCCTGTTATAAACCAAAGTGGACGTGTTCTTAGCCCAGTTTCAGTCATTTTCTTCCAGCAGTCAAACCTCACAAATGATTCTAACAAAGAGAGCTATTAAAATTGGGAAGAACTTGAGAATACAGCAGCAGCAAGCTGGGATCACTGGGTTACAGTGTGAGAGGAACAACCAGGGGATGTGTTCCTATAGGCTAAAATAGGCATTCCTAAAAAAATTCTCAACTGTTTCATGAAATCTGGTTAATTTATGTAACCGTGTAAGTGCCTTAAACACCACCATGTATAAACTACTCTTGCAGATCAGTACACACTGTATCTAAAATTATCATTAAGAAGAAAAAATGACAATGCAAAATCTAAGTAATATGGAGGTCAAATTGAAGAGTTTGGGCTTTGGGCAGGGCTGATTCAGTTCTTAGGTTTACCTCTTATCAGTCCCGTGACCTTGGTTAACTGTCTAACCTCTCTAAGCCTCGATTTCCCAACTATTAATATTATGAGGACTCAAATAATGATATAAAGTTGTTTAAATATAGTAAGTAAATACCCTATTTGAGGCAAGGTTTTTGAATATAATAAATATCAAGTAAAAACAATTTTGAATTGAAAAATGTATTATGATAATGATGGTTTTGATGAAATTCATCACTCAGTGCAGTAATATATTATGCCAAAAATCATTTATTGAGTAAATGAAAATTTGTCTTAATAGATGTGGTCCTGATCACATCAGCCATTTTGACACATCTTCGGGATTTTGGGAAGTATCATTTCTATTTGGTGTTTTCTTCCCATGCTCTCAACCTGGTTAAGTCTTACTTATTTTCAGATCTCAGTTTAAGCTTTACTTCCTCAGATCCAATTTCCATGACCACCATCCTCCTCCCCTCAAGTCTAGATCAGTTTCTTTTGCTTTATGGTTACTTATAATATCATGCTCTTTTCATTCAGAGCCCTTATTTTAATTTTTAATAACATAGTTATCCTTATTTATTGAATATCTTAGACTGTAAACTTTATGGTGAGAACGTGAGTTTTTGCCAACTACTGTATTTTTAGTGTTTAACATGTACTAGGCATGCAATAACTATGGGACGGATGAATTATTAAATAATTAACATAAGATTCATTTGTTCAGTTCTGTTTTTGCATCATTTTGAATTGGAATAGGAAATAAATAAACACATACATACTATTGTGTTATTACTTAACTCAAATTTTGTCTACAAACATTTACCAACAAAATATTTAAATGTTACTGCAATAAGAAAAACATAGACATAGTTGTATAAAATTTTCTGATAATTGCTACATGTATATAATTTCAAGCAAGAATGTATAGGGATCAAATTGATATATTTTTAAAAACTTAATTAGCTAGAATAAAGCCTGGAAAAATTTGAACATTTTGCTTTTTATTAGTGAGACATATAACAATCAGGATCCAGGAAAAATATGGGGGCCGAAAATGAGATTTTAAGAAGTTAACTGGTCAGTCATAGTGCTTCTGTTACAGATGCTGGAGAATGTGTGAATGGAGATCTACCATACTGGAGAAAGGAAAGGAAGTGAGCAGAGTGGGAAAAAAGATAATGTTTAAGGAGAATTGGGAAGAGGAGGAAAGATTATGGGAGATCTGGCAAGAAGAAGCTAATCCATGAAGATCTTAAATGAATGGGGTTTAAGTTGAATTCTGAAAAATACGTCATTTTACATGAAACTCAAAGATATTCATCATCCATAATTTAGAAGATAGATCAAAGTCTAGGTAAACAATGCTTAATTTTATCAACAAGCATTGGTTCTATCCTTAGAGTTTTACGGGAGATGACAGAGAGAGACAAAGGCATAAAAAAGACACACATGAACCCACAGGCATACACATACAGACACACACACAGACACACGTGGGAAGAATGAAACAGTGTAGCACATGAAAGTAACTGGCCCAAGATAGGAGGCCCATTTATTTTAGCTATTGGATCTAAGCATTTATAAGTATATTGAAACACATATATGCCCAACTTTACTCTCTAGTAGCTTATAGTCAATTTAAGCAAGTAAAATATACATGAAATACATTTCAATACAGATCTAAGTGGATAGAATTTTATGTGAGAGATAACTTCTATAAATCAGCATGTTAAGTAGAAGGTAAAATTTAGCAAAAATTTTCTTAAATTAAGAATAGCACACATGATATTTTTGTGAACTGTATTAGCTTGCAATTTATTGGTCAAGCTTTATCTAGCCTGGGGACAGGTTGCCATTTCTTTAGTTGAATGTGAAACAAAGTAGGCTTCTATTTGAGAACAGCTAATATAGAAAAAAATAAATGCCATACATGCTGGTGCCTAACTGGAGTGATATTTGTGTTAAGTTTACATACACTACAACCTAAATGCTGCACTTCTGAATGAAAAGCATTCAGAGAAAAAAGAGATCAATGAGGGTAGCAGTGGTGGAAATACAAGAGTTAGATCTAAAATAGAACATTGAAGTGTTGGTGTTTTGAGAAAGACCATGGTCTTGGGGAAGAGACCTTAGACTCCATGAAGCCCTGGTTGGAGAATTCAGGACCCAAGGACTAGTTATAGGACAGAATAACTAGTTCATTACAATCCTGGGAACCAAGGAAATGTCCAGTAGAGGCATGAGTACTGAGAAAAATGGATTAAGACATACTTGCTTCCAGATGAAGCCTTGGCACTGAATCATTTTACTTAAAT
>RJWJ010044423.1:0-12172 GCA_004363605.1 Indri indri | reverse complement strand
ATTAGGAATTAGGACTCAGAAAATACTACAAGGATAAGGCAAATTTATATTCAGAAATAGGAAGATTTGTTATTTGATAGTATATCTGTTTGAAAGATTTCTCATTCTGGATTTTAATCAATTTGATGGTATAGTTACTGGAGTAATCAACTTATTATGAAATAGTACTCTGAATATATTTAATTCTTTGGTGACTTATGCTAAACAGAAGGATAATAAGTATTTATGTTTATAATGGGTATGAAGCACCAAACTAGATGTCTTGTATATATGGAGGAGAACAGTGGTATTAGGCATGGGCTCTGAAGCCACAATTCAAAATAATTTTATATGTATCAGCATGGCTAAAATGAAAAAGACAAATTGACTCAATCTACTTTAAAAATTGGGTGTGTAAGTATTCTACCATGGAAATACAGAAATCCTATGACCCAGAAATTTCACTCCAAAATATATATCCCCCAAAATGTGTATATACATATATTCATCAAAAAACACGTACAAGAATATTTATAGAACCATGGAAGACATGCATCAATAAAGAACTGTGTGCAACATGAGACGGCTCTCACAAACAAAAGATTAAATAAAAGAAGTCAGACACAAAAGAATACTGCTGTACAATTTCATTTTCAAAAAGTTCAAAAAATCATCGTGGTGAAAGTAGTGGTAAAGGGTGGTAGTAGTGGTAAAGTGGTAAAAATGCTAAGGCCATTTTAAGTTTGATAAGAAGTAAAAATAAGGGCAATATTACTAAATGTAGCTTTGATATTTCAAAAATATCTATACATAAAACAGAAATATGATTAGAGGAAGATAAGAAAACACATGAAAGTACATTAATTAAGTATAAACATGATACGTTTTTAAAAAGGGTCAATATATTCAATATGAATATAATATGTAAAAAGATCTAACAAAAAATATAAGGTCAATAGAAAAATTGGCAAAGTGTAAAGAAAATTCACAAATAAATTCAAATAACCAATAATATATGAAAATGTTCAAAAATAGAAAAAAGAAAGGTTAATTAAAACAATGAGATAGACTCTTTACAGATCAAATTTGTTGAGGTGTGAAAAAAGCGCAGTAGAATGTAAAAACAAATTGATACAAACTTTCTTGAAAATCACTTTTAATCTATCAAGCTTTAAAACTATGCTGAAATAAAAAAAAAAAGAAAAAAACTATCACACACTTGAATTCACTTATTCTACTTATAGGATATAACTTTAAGAAAAATGTCATTGATTTAGCTATAATAATGCTCGCTTCTTTGTTCATAAGAACAATATGCTTAGAAATTTTATAAATCTGCAATGGTAGGATACTATGTACATAAATTATGATACATAATTAATACAAAACATCCAGCCATTTTAAAAGTAGTCCATAAAATATATTCGATGAAAAAAATGCTTTACAAGTAGTTATGACATGCACTTATGCATAACAAAATATTAACTGTGGTTCATTTTAGATAATAGGCATTTGATTAATTTTAATTTTCTGCTTTTTGCTCATTTATTTTAAATAGCTGACAATGGATCTATGTTAACCGTGTTTTTTAACAAAATAAATACAATTTCTTAAAAATGAAGGTAGAATGTTAAGGAGTAGCAGAAAACAGGAGAGCAGATAGGAGAGAATATAAAATGTTTGTGCATTTGTTTCATTTATAATGAGAAAGACTTAATATGTATATATGCAGGAGGAAAAGACCAATAGGAAGGGAAAGGTAAAAGGCAGAAAAGAGAGGGGATAAGTGGGGCAGCCAGGTGTCCCAGAAGCAATATGATCAAATCCAAAACATGGAAAGTAGGCTAAGCCTTGCCCGGGATGCACCTTACAATTATCTGCAATCTGAGATGGGCCCAAACCTGAGGGAATACATATTTTACATATTTTCTTCGTAAAGTAGAAAACAAAGTCCATAAATTTGATTCTCTGAGGAGGAAATCAGCTATTTTTAAAGTATGCCTTTGATTTTAAAATTTATATTAAAAATTGAATGGCAAAGGACTTTTTGCACCTGTTCATGAACCTGAGAAAGAATAATTTTTTATGTGATTTTAAACAGGACTTTTTCTGTTTCTATGGCTTGAACAATTATATTCATTTTGTGCTGGGTAACTCTTGTAAAAACTGTTTGCTTCTAGACTTGATTCTTTGTATTATGAAGTGTCAGAATTGTATGTAACGTTTTATAAGCATGTGGTCCAAGAGGAGAGAATTGTTACACTACAGAGTTTATAAATCATGTTAAGTGGATAAAATACATCCCAGAGTAATAAAGAACATAGAAGAACTATATGATCTTAAAGCAGATCTTAGCAGTCTATAGCTACTTGCCTTCCCTAGACTTGCACAAAGATTTACTCAGTTTCACATTTTCAGGAATCTAGAGACTACTTTGTCGTTATTATCAAATTCCTTATTCTCTATACAACACACCAAAATATACTGCTTTCTCACATTTACCTTTTGCTTTTTCAAATTCAAAAAATCATCTAAGATAATCATGCACACAGCCTTACTCTTATTTGTTTTGTTTGTTGTTTTAATTCAAGAGGGCTGTCACATCCCATATAACCTCTATGTCACACAATAAAATGCCTGCAGTTCTTTTTACAAGCTTAAAAGTTAACAGTTCTCATCATGTTATAATAGGCTTGTTAAAGAAAGAAGGATAGGAGCAGAGGAGACATTTCTTTTCTATGTGCATAGTTGCCCTGCTTTGTTTTGTAGACACAGAAAACGCAATGGCAAGGGATCCCCAGTTTACTCAGAACGCCCAGCGCTGAAACATTTCCCATCACAGTCTCTGACTCACAAAAGAACATCATTACTCAAGACTTGAAATAAAAGATTTATTAGTCAACTGCTGAAGCCTAGCCAATGCCTTTCTCTTTTAGATCAATTTTAACTACTACAGAGGATTGTATGACTCATAAACCCATGATGGATGTGCCAACCAACATCATATCTAACCTCTGGAACTTTTCAAATAGGTCTTATCTTAAAGTGGGTACAATCAGTGTTTTACAGACTTTTAATTTAATAAAGAAATTGATGTTCTGAATGACATGTCATCTGTTATTCTCTCAGGAGATATACTGGTTTTCTCAATCAAAGGTTATGCTAACCTTATTTTCTATCTAAATAAATACAAAAGGTATCCTCTTCATTTTAATTTTGTACAAATAATTATCCCAAGAATAAAATCATCAAGGTTGTTTAATTTTGATAGAATATAATGCCAAAGGCCAGTTTAAAAATGCCCTGGATGTTAAATGAAATTAGGGAATTATTTTTTGCATTTTAAGCAAAATAATGATATAGTGGTTATCTAAGAAAATATCGTTGTTCTTAGAAGATCCATGCTGAAGCATATAGGTGAAAAGTATCATAAAAGCAAAAATTGAAAAATGTTAACAATTCTTTAATCAAGGTGGTGAGTAGATGAGTATTTATTATACTATTACTTGAACCTTTCTATATGTTCGAAACATTTCACATTAAACATTTAGGGGGGAAAGAAAAAGAAAAAAACAAAACTCGTATGCTTATTTGTTACTACTGCATGTTTTTAACGTATCTCTTGAAATGAACATTAAATTAATCAGCAAATATTTATATGTTCACTAAAATTGCCTATTACTCTAAGTGTTAAAGATGGAGGAGTTTAAAAATCACACAATCAATAAATCATCCAGTCCATCAAGCCTTTGGATACTCAGACGTCTCTATGACTCTTTGTGAGCCTCCATCTAAAGCAGTCCCTTACCTCTCTGGAGAGCTCTAGCACAAAGTTCTCCCGTGTATTAATCCATCATTTGTTTTCCTACAGTTTCTAAACATTTGTTTAGATTGAGATGTGTTTAAGCCCAACTTTCATGTGATCATCTTCCAGAATTCGAAAACACATTTCATCTGTCTACTATATTTCTTTTATCCAGCTTAAAATTTTCAAATCTTGTTTTTCACATGACTATTCTGATCCTTTCATTTTTCTAGTTATTTTTTTTTGCTGAATACACTCCAGTGTACCCACAACTCACTGTTATGCTCCAAGTGGGTCCAAGCAAAGCAAATTAAGATGGAGTTATCATCTCTCTAAACTAATGTTTTGTAGATAAAATGAGTAGTGTTTTATTAAGAGTACAATATCACACTGCTAATTCACCTTAAGCCTACTGTTGAAAAAGTTTATGTTTGTGATTTACTTTTTTTTGGATTCTTTTACATATGTCCCTGATTAATATCATCTATTAATATTTACAGTCTAATGTTCTAATTAAGACCATTTGGATCCTGATTCTATCATCAACTATTAATACTAATTTGTTCAACATCTAATGTATTAAGGCAGGTTACTAATGTTACAAAGATATGTGAAAGGTGTTTCTTTTCTCTGCCTTTAGGTCATATTCAGTCTTGCTTTTGTGTCCAAGTAACTGATAAAAATGATAAGCAAGAGTTAAAGACAAAGTCTCAGATTATATCCATGTGGATACCCCCAATGGAGGCTCTCCGTATTGTTAAAGTAGCTACCGATCTTCTTAATTATTCTACCTACCAGTTCATAGGACTTCCTCAGTTTTACCAGAACATCACCGTAGACCTTCAGACATGCTTGATTCAGTCCAGATGTGCTGTGTCTTCCACACCGTAATAACGCATTCCCACTGGATTTTCACAGATACCGTCCCCTACTCTATCCTTTTTCAGTAGTCGCTATACACAGCAACCAAAGCCATATTTCTAAAAGGCGACTTTAATCTTATCATTCAACTCCCTAAAATCTTTCAATGGCCGCCTAATTTTTATGCTTGATGCCATTTACAAGCTTCTTCATAACCTGTCTTCTGCCTCCCTCTCCAGGCTCCTTTCTCACTGCTTTCACTTCCCCAGTCCTACAGCCATGTTAAACCACCATCCTTTCCCTGAATGAACCAGGATCAAATGCCTCCATTCCTTTCCAATTTTGGCTCCTCTGCTCAGGAGCCCGTCTCTTCTCGCATATCTACATAAACATAGAGTCACACATACATAGACACACACATTAACACATACATCTGCAACTGTCTCTGTCTCATTGTGAGCTTTTGGGACAGTCACCTTCTCTGGGAAAACATTCCTCCCTGGGCCTAACCCCCACTGGACTAATTGTGTCTGTGCTTTATGTTCCCACAGTTCCAGATCCCTTTCAAACATTAAGATGCATACTCCTGCGATGTGAAGCAATTTTCTTAATAAAGTTAAATCGGTATGAAACATGTTCAATTCTGTGCTCTCTCTGATTGAAGAATGAAAGAATGAGAGCTTCTAACAATGAACATTTGTTGAGAACATACATACTCTATATCAGGCATTGTGTAAAATAATTTACAAATGTTAATAGAAAGTCATCATTTATTTGACTCACAGTTTCTGTCTTCAATATAGTCACTGTTATAATATTTTATATTTTAAGTCAGACTATAATTGTGATATTTAAATTGTCCATATTATTGAGTCTAAGAATTGTTCTCCTCCTTTACATTCCATAGTCCCATACATAGTTTAATTCTTAGGCCAAATTACCTGCTTTACTGGGCCTATTTGTGTTCTGCTTTAGCAAGGTCTTACAGCAAGTCTAGCATTCTGAGTTTCTTCCTAAGGTCAAACATTCAGTAGTGATGGGTACTGGATCAGAATATTAGAGACCTCAATCCAGGCCCCATCTTTAAATCACTATACTGTACTGCTTCCTTCTGGGTAACATTGCCACTCTTCATCCTCAACTTCTGGCTATTTTTGCAATAGCTTTCCTGTTTTTGAATGGTAAATATTTTCAATGTCCTAAAACAAATTCTTAAAGTTTAATGTCCTCATGAAGTATGACTATAACATTCTGAAATTGATTTCTTTGTGAAGTTAGCGGATGCCACTTAGTTACCTAAGCATACGCAGGTAGAAAAACACATGTACACATCGACCTGAATAACTGCTACACCATAGAAAAATAAATAAGTAGGTCATAGCTCCCCAAAAGGCAAGTATGTGGAAAGCATGTAGTGTAATGTGTGACTTTTCCAGGGGAGGAGCAGTAACTGATTTCTACTTCACATTGAGAGATGTCTCCTACTCTTTGCACTTGCTTTTGATTCCCTTGAGCCATAAAGTAACAGGTATCTCTAATTTAATACTGGTTCCAGTATTTTGAGCCATATTTCTAGGGAAAATAAGCTTCACTATAATGGTCCTAAGTTGTCTTATCAGAACAAACAAATTAACACCTTTGTCAGTATTTCGGGCAAGATAAAAACTATGCAAATATGTGACCAATAAAAATTTTGTCTGTAGAATGTCTTAGAATTTTTGCAGTTCTAGCGTTCTTTGCAGTTCTTCATCTATAGAAGACATTGAATGTACCCTGAATATATCCTCCTGTAACTGTCATATTCAATTCAACTCAAACTTGTCCTGGCCATTTGAATAAAAGAAGCTGCTGATATGGTCCAGAATAAAAAAAAATGTGAGTTAGAACGCAATATGTAAACTAAAATCAAGTGGCAGGAAATAGCGATAACGGTATCATTTCACAAAGATTGGTCGTTCTGTGGCATATAAATGCGGTTTCTTATTTTAAAAATAAATAAGCTTTTAACTTTACAAGCCTCCTACTGTTTTCAACATATTTTTCAGTAGTGGATGGAAAATAAGTGTTGATTTTTCTTTCTACAAATTGACCATTAAAATCCTAGGGAGGACCTCAAAATTACACATTCAAATAATATTAATTTTAAAGTAGATGTACTACACACTGAGACGAAAATTGGGAAATGGCTACTTAAACGTTAGCAATTTAAGACCAAGAAGGAATGCATACTGATTGGGAAGGCAGATGCTTGAATAGTATCAAGATATAAACAGAACTGATCAAACTGAGATAACAGGGAAGGCAACCACATAAATAATCACCCTATAAACAGTATAAATAACACCAGCTATTTGAAGGCCAAGAGTATACACTTTAATTATATTGATATTTTAGAAAATAGATCAGCTAAATGAAAAGAAAAGACAAAAAGTGATTAGATGAGCAAGTCTCTTCACTATCCAGACTTCCATTTTCTCTTCTGTAAAATGAAGGGGTCAGGTGAAATGATCTTGGATATTAAAGATTTAAAAAATCTTTCATGATTCTAAAACTGTTTAAGAACTGCAGAGTAGATTGTGGAGGAATACTGATTCTGAGTTTAAGAAGATCTGGTTAAGTGCCAATCTCTTGCAAATCTGGAACACTCTTCACAGTCTTTCATTTGCAACACATATTGATTTGAGAAACCATGTATCAAAATATTACTAAATTCAATCAATAAAAATATAGATGCAAATATGTTTTGAGTTTGGAAAGAGCAGTTAGATGTCATGAAGCTAAAGAAGACTGAAACAACTGTTTACTTGTATCGTTTTTGGCAAAGTAGCTTAAAATCATTCAAATTATTTGTGTTTTCCCCTTTCTAAAGTTATAGTATTCATCAGACCTGAAGAAGCTTGAGATTGCTAAACATATTAGCATTCATGTTAGCATTAATAACATCTCATCACTTACTTCATGAAGCCCGCTTCCCACAAACTTCCCTCAATAGATGTCAAGCTTTCCTCTCACAAAATCTTTTTCTTTCTTCTTTTCTAGTACTTCTAACAGCATCAAGGGGCACTACCATCTGCTACCATACATAGTTCCTCCAAAAACTCTTTGAGGACAGCAAAGACAACTTACTTATCTTTGACTGGTTGCACTTAACTTGGTGTCTGGCATATAATGTGTTTTTAACATGGAGAGGGAATATGAGAATGTTACACGTATTAACAGAAAATAAAAGAAGGAAATTTAAGCCACATTTTTATATCAAGAGAATATAAAAGAAATATTGTAGAAATAGATCAAATGGCTATTATTTATTTTCCTTTATTCAGGTAACTAAGAGAATCATGCGGATCAGACTGTGTCCCTTTGAGAAATCCAGAAAGCCTTTTATTTGTGAAAACCTTCTGTAAATTACAAAATGTTGTGAGTTATTTTTAATAATTTAATATAATTGGGACGGTCTGGAGAAAATAGATCTATATTTTTAAGGCTAATTGGAATTTATAAAACAAAAAAACTTCACTCTTAAGAACTAGTTTCAACGTCTAATATAAGGTATTTTTTTTCCTGTGAAATTTAAAAAAGGAGAGAATCCAAAGCAATGTGGAAAAAAGTACCATAGAAAATTATTACGGAAAATATCGACATGCAAATAAAATACTAAAGTTTAGTAACTTTTCTTTTCCAAACATCTAACTCAAAAAATCATTGTGGGCTGGGTGTGGTGTCTCATGCCTGTAATCCTAGCACTCTGGGAAGCTGAGGAAGGAGGATTGTTTGAGGTCAGGAGTTCAAGACCAGCCTGAGAAAGAGTGAGACCCCCGTTTCTACCAAAAATAGAAAAAATTAGCTGGGCGTGGTGGTGCACACCTGTAGTCCTAGTTACTGGGGAGGCTGAGGCAGGAGGATCACTTGAGCCCAGGAGTTTGAGGTTGCAGTGAGCTATGATGATGCCACTGCACTTTGTCCGGGGTGACAGAGGAAGACTCTGTCTCAAAAAGAAAAATAATAATAATAATCGTGGAAATTTTAATTGGAGATAGCATGGTTCATCCAGGACAGATGTAAGGCAGAAATAATGTACACATATGTGAGCACGCATGTAAAACTGATGCATACCCACAAAAACTGATACAAGAGCAAAGTCTGAACACACCTTTAAAACCAGCTAGTTAATCCAGAGATGGAGTAGAGAAAAAAAAATAGAGTGGCCTGACACTGTCAAACAAAGCAGTAAGTCACTCACCAAAATGTTTGCATTGACTTTGTATAGACACCTTAGTGAATGTCTCATGGTCAAAGGAAGCTGTAGCCTATGGTGCTTTGTCTGTTCAGGATGGAGAGCAAGTCAGCACACACACAAGCACACGACAGATTTTCATTTAAAACTGATAATACTCCTAAATTTCTCCTGAGAAATGAACTGTGAATCTATAATCAAGCAAAGCTTTTCAATCATTTCTTTTAAAATTTATTGGTTGATGAGAATTTGTAGCCTGTGAACTCTTGTGCAATTCCTCCACGTTGAATCTGCAGCTCATAGCTGTCTGTAATGCAGCAGGTGTTCAGAATCTATTTTTGCATTAGTATTAATATATTGATCAGCAGAATCAAGGAATAATCTTTGAGCAAGTAATTCTGTTACTATTAGCAAGAAAGGCAAACTACCTAGATATTTAAGAGTTAGACAAATTATGCTAGAAATTACACATGTTGAAAGACGTTTATAGCAGAATCATTTTTAATAATGAAATAAAATAGAAACAATCTAAATGCACAGCACCTGAGGGTTGGTTCTATACAGCATTGTAAACCACCAAAGGAATAGTGTGTCATCATTAAAATGCTTGTTCAGATGTACATTTATTGGCATATTGCTAATAAGACAGAGGTAATACTGTGTAGTGATTAAAAATAAGGGCTTTGAAGTCAGTCTGCTTGAGTTCACAGTCCAGCTCAGCCTTTCTGCTGAGTGGCCTTAGGCAACTCTCTCAATTTTTTTATATTTCATCTTTCTATTTTAAAAATAAAACAATGCCATGTTATTGGTATTAACAAGTATCAACTTCATAAAGTTGTTTGAAGACTGAATGAGAAAATAAATTAACATTGTTAGAACAACAGTGCTATCTCATTAAAATTTAGCTTTTCCAGTTTAGTTATGTCAATACATTACTGGTAGATATATAAATATAAAATAGATAAGGCTCAAGGAATACACACAATGGAGATTATCTCTAAATAACAGGATCGCAGCTAATTACTCTTTTCTGGACTTCAGGAAATACGATGAATTTTCATATATCTGAACAATAAGACAGATATAAGGCAAAAAAGTTCAATAATAGAGAAATTTCAAACTAAATATTATACAATTATACATTCTTGGGGTTGGACAGAACCCAACCAAAAGGGAGAAATTTTCAATCATAGGAAAATATCCAAATAGAGATTCAGTAAATGTAGCCTATCATTTTATTATAGAAATAAACCACTTTACTTTACAAAACAATGACCTTGAAAGTTGAACTAAAAAATAACCTAGTTTTAGAGAGGCAACTCAGATCAGGCAGAGGCAATGCCACTTTTTCACCCCCGACACCCACCACGATAGCACTTCCCAATATTTATTGACTTATATGAGTGAACTTAGTTGAAATTTTCTCTCAAGCTTCAGATGTGCTAAGCAATTTAAAATCAATCTGTTGTTTAAATTAGAAACCGACTGTGGGTTGAATGGAAAAAATAAATTAAATAAAAAAAAATCAGTGTAAAAGAAGTTCATGAAAAGTAATTTTAAAATAATCTTTAAAATAATGTCTTCTGCTTGCAGCCAAGCTCATACTGGAAAAGGTTACTGAAAAGTCTCTTGAGATATGCTATCTTGATGTGGTGCAGAAGTTCTGCAAGGAATCAGAAGAATGTGCAGAGGTTCCTTAGCAAGGTGAGCTCATTACCTGTCCCTAGTAGGGTCTTCAACAAATTAACTTTGGGAAGATGATGGGAGTAATATTAATATTTATTTTATTAATTTTACCCCATGGCTCTTGGCTCCTTAGTCCAGAATTTACCAAGGGCATATATAAGTGATGCTGATTTCATACTGAAGAACTATTGCTGAGATGTCTTGGTACGATGAGATTATCTTGACATTATTAGTTACTTTAAACTGACACTTCCCTTTACTCTCTATAATGCTTAAACTACTACACAAATTGCTATAAAGATTAACTTAATTGATTTCAAGAAAGACAAATAACTCCCTGGCTGGGTAGCACCCATGTGAGAACAATTAAAAGCAGGCTTTCTTTTTACTTCTGGTAAGTTAAAGAATGACAGGTTTCAGCAACATTTTCAAACATTCCCATTTGCATAAAGTCACAGATCAGAAGAGTGACTTTTAGTGCTTTAGAATTCAAAAATCAACTTTCATTCACTGTTTCATTTACCATAACAGATGTTCTGATCATCATTCCCAGGTCACTGTGTACAGTGCACGCGTTTATATAATTACAAGAGAAAAGAGGTTAAAACATCCAATGCCTCATCCAATACTGTCAAAACGAACCAACGCAATGCTTCACACAGGGGAACAGCAAGAGAGTAAAGGCAAGCACTATAAATATACATAAGGCACAACTGAAACCGTTTTCCACCCCAACCTTCAAAAATGGATCCCTCCCAATAGACACGTAAGAGCCAGCATATATCCTTATCTTCCTGGTGTGTCCTAGTTGAAGCAGCCTAGAGGCAGAGATGGAATTTCCGCTACATTTGTAGGATGCCATGAATATGTATTTAGATTTTGTCAGAAGACAACAAGTATCCCATATCCCTGATTTGAGTAAAAGCACCATTTGTTTTTCTTCTCACATACCTGTTTGTGACACAGAGTACACTTCAGAGAAAAGCTGAGAAAAGGTTATTTATGGACAGATTCACAGAATGAAGATACTGAGAAAATGATACGAGTGTAAACAAAGCTATTTTTCTTCTAAAGCAGGAAAAGTCTTGGGCTGTTATGTACACTGCCTGCATTTAAGGCCACTTAAGTTTTCTGTGGCATCTCTCGTTTAAATTTTATATATTTGAGTGCTCATACAAACAGAAGGTGCCTAAACATAGTATACCATCCTTATGTGAATTTACAGAAAAAATTAAAAGGCGTTATTGTTACGATAAGTGCCATACAGGGGGTTGGCTCCGAGCCTGGGATTCTGGTCCTGGTTCTGCTATTAACTAATTGGATTTTAAGCAAATCAATTAAGTGTTCTGGCCCTTGATTTACCTATCTGTGATCTGAGGTGCTTGAAGGATTCGGTGAATAAAGGCTCGTGCTGTTCTTTTTCATCGCTTAACTCCTGTGACTTCAACTTTTATGCTTAGCGCATAAGAGACTCACAAAGAATATTCTTGGAAATGAGTTAGCGAATTATTTAATGGAACAATGAATAAAGGCACCTCTAAGACCCTTGCTGATCTAAACTGTCGATGACATTATGTGGTTAATTTTCATGACAAACAAAACATTTA
>RJWJ010044422.1:0-12189 GCA_004363605.1 Indri indri | reverse complement strand
GCCTTTGCTCAGGCTGGTCTCGAACTCCTGAGCTCAAACAATCCGCCCGCCTCGGCCTCCCAGAGTGCTAGGATTACAGGCGTGAGCCACCGCGCCCGGCCAAAGTGTCTAATTTTGAAATAAAAAAATTGCTTACCAAATCCATGTGTTCTGAAGTATAACATAAACTAGGAATATTTGTTTCTTTTGCTTTCTTGTGTAGTTCATGGGGCTGTTGAGGAAAATTACAGCTCAAGTTAGCATCCTATTATTTCTCTTCAGATCAGTAATAGTAACTTTGCTGTAGATAAGCTTCCCCCCTGAAATAATTGTCTTCAAATCTCATGTGAGTATGCGGTTTAATTGTAAACCAAATTATTATAATGATTATTTCCAAAATTTCTTCCTAAATACATGTACCTCAATTTACTGTTTTTTTTTTTAATGGTCCTTCGATTAATTCATTTTGGTCTGGGACCTCTGAATATATTTTTTCAATAAAGTATAAAGCGGCTGACCAAATACTTATTACCAAAAGAACTTCTACCTTTCAGCTCAAAGACAGATTTTGCATTAAAAAATTCAAATTTGCTTTTTTTCTGCCCCTTTTCACCTGATATCTAATAGGGTTACTCTCGTCTATCCATAAAAGTCAATATATGGCTTGTATATATGCACTGTGAACAAAAGTGCACAAAGCAAATGAATCCCCCATGCATTAATTTGATTATAGAGCCAGCTTGGACCAACATCAGTAATACAGTTAGACATTAGGAATTTACATAAATTAGTTAATTTAGTGCATAAAATATATAACCACAATGAGATTCAAACTTTTATTCACTGTATTAACAATTTCTAAAACTGATGAAATTAAAGTTCAGAGGTAATATCAGAGCTAAGCTTTTATGCAATGAAATTTTATTAGCCAGAAAGACAACCACTATAAAATGAACTCATTAATGTAAAAGTAATAACTTTGAAATACGAGTACGGTTTTATTCATTCATTTGTGCATACATGCATACCTGAATGCATGCATGCATTTATTCAACATAAATATTGATAACCTGATACTTATACAGACATGCTACTTATCAGAAATATGTGGTTTAGAAAGGTTAAAGAGCTTATACAAGGTCACCCACCTAAATAATTACGGTGAACTCAGGATGTGAACTTTTTTCTGGTCTAAATTCAGAGTTCTATTAACTAGTACACTGTATAACTCACACACCTAGAATGGAACAGGTAAATTATATAATTTTGCGTATAGATTTTCTTAATTTTCTTGTCTCTGAAATTTATTGTTTTTTAGTGCAATCATTATAAATAATACTATTTAAATAAGTCATCAGACTTAGTTCTTCCTGGAAGGGCCAGAGGCATGCCCTCATGTTGTTGCTTTGTATAGCTCCCTCTGACAAGCTACTTCATGGATGTGGGAGGGTGTTGTTTCAGAATAATGAGGTCTTTAAAACTCTCAGTATCTAGTTGAAGAGTGAAAGGTGTGACCAGCAAAAACCATGCCAGTCGCCAAACATTGTCACATAGAAATAGCTCAGTTGCAAAAAACTTGACCCAAACTGTACTTCTTATCCTGATTTGTTCCATCCGGGTAGTCACCATCACCTTTCATTTTTTTTTTCTTTTTTTCATTTTCCAAATCCAGCTTCCTCATTTCCCATTCCTTCAAACCTACTGAGCCAGCTTTTCTGTTGAATTCTTGCACCGGTTTTTCTAATCTTACCAACTTTGCCCCATCAGCTGCGTTCCAGGTTCAATCACTTAAATGTTCTCTCACCACCACCCACCCCTTTTGGTATCCTGCTATGATTACTGGTCCCTACTTCTTCATCATTCGTGCCATATGTTTCTCCATATTTACTCTTATTTTATTTCTCAGGGCTGAAGAGGCAGAGCCACCCAGTTCTTCAACTTGATGCCTGACATTTTGTATATACAAATCTTGTATTTTCCTAGTGCAGTTCTTTTCACAACTTTTTAAAAAACAATGCTTTTATAAATTTTCAAATGAAATATTCCATGGAACTACAGTATACACAAATAGAAGTGACAATAAAAGCCAATAACTCTTATATAAATACAAAGATATAGTTAACCCCTGCTCCAAAATAAAGGCTAAAATGATTATCCATAACATTTATGTGTCCCTTTTTTGGTCCTACATGCTTGTGTTTTTCACAATGTTATGTTTCTGAAATTGAGAGCCTTTTTATACTTGATGTCAAAAGAAACTTGTCAGCCATCAGACCCAGGAGTAAATTGTAACACAGGAACTTATATATTCCTGTGACCTCGGTTGAATGATTTGCATTGGTTCCACCCACATGGTTGATTTTAAACTTAAATTTAGTTTGTTGCTTGAAATTTCTGGATGATTACTCTGTGATCTAGTTTTGAAAAAACAGATAATATTTAGTCTGAAGTTTCTTTGGCATACCAGGTAGTGTAATTAAAGTAGAAGTTTCCTAAGCTCAGCACTTCACTATGCCTTGAAATTATACTGCCTGTCCTACAGGTGAAGGTATTATGAATGCAGCTTGTCACTGTAACCCTGTTCATAGCTATGAAAGGCTAAGAGTGATTCAGAAGAAAATTTTTTACCTGAATGTGAAGAAGTCTTAGACTGTAAAACTTTATGATACTAAAGAAGAAAGTGATAGGTGATTATATGAATAAGTATATAATATTGTTAATTTCTAAAGATTGTATGTAGTTAATGCAGTGTTTCTTTTCAGAAAGGCTATTGTTCAATTGATGGTGAGTCTTATAATCAACATTAGAGCAAGTAAGCATGATAAAGTATTATAAAACCATGATAATATCATATATGACTTGTTATCATTCCTGCATGTTGTGCAACTCTGTTATGCTGTGATGAGACCTTGTGCGAACAGGTATGCCAAAGATATGATGAACTGTTAACTGAGCTTGGACTACGTGTGCTGCAGTGACATGCTCGCTTATGCTTGACTCACGTGTGCTGCAGTGATATGCTCATTTATGCAGTGCAGAGATAACAATAACAGATCATAATAGGTTTAAATATGTGCAAAGAGATGTCAGCGGAAGCTTTCCTACATAGTGGACGCTAAAAGTGTTAGCCTGGCCGCCCAGGATAATGTTTGGATGAATCCAGCATGCTAAAATCAGCATGCAACACATTTGAGAATGTGTGATTTTTTAATTCCTATTTTTCGAATAATAAAAGATATTAAAAAATATTGACATTTCAAATCAAAAGTTGGTGGATTCTCTGCAATATCTCCAGGGAACACTAGGTGTTTGGGCTCAGAGTGGGAAAATGACTGACCTAGTTTTTCCCCCCGTATCGGTTGTTCCTGACCTTCCGTTGAGTCTCATTTCACCCCTCCACACCCTTAGAAAATGATCTCCTGTTCTACTTCACCTCTATCCTCATGGTCAACTCTCAGGCAGCAATATATGGTGGAAGAAGCATGTACTTTGGAATCAGACAGATTCCAATCAGACAGACTTGGCTGGAATCCTCACTCTGTGACTTATTAACAATGTGATCTTGGGCAATTTACTTAATCTCTCTGAACCTCAGTTATTCTCATCAGTACAATGAGTTATCTTCATCTTAACATGGCACAGCAAGTAACATTCAACAGCATATGTAACATTCATTGAATGCTTTCTTTGTGTATTAGTGTTCTCCAGAGAAACAGAACCAATAGTAAATAAAGAAATAAATGTGTGTGTGTATATATATGTATATATGTATATATACATTTATTTATATATGATTTATTAGAAGGAATTGGCTCACATGAATATGAAGGCGGCAAGTCTGAAATATGCAGGGTGGGCTGGTAGGTTGGAGACCCAGGAGAGCCAATATTCCAGTTTGAGTCTGAAGGCAGTCTGCTGGAGAATTCTCTCTTGCTTGGGAAGACTGATCTTTTTGTTCTATTCAGGCCTTCATCCAATGGGAGGAAGCCCACCTGTATCAGGGAGGGCAATCTGCTTTACCCAAAGTTCACTGATTTAAATGCTAATCTCATCCAAAAACGCGCTCCCAATTGACACATAAAATTAAACAGCACCCTCTGTAAGCACTTTCTATGCATTAAATGACAGCAGATAATGCCAGACACAGAGTTTCTCTTTAATGCATGATAAACACTATTATCAGCAACAGAAGCAGTATTATAATTAAAACTTTATCTTTCTGTCTAGGCTCCAAGAAAGTACCTCTCTTCTCTAAATTTAACCTTCCCTCCTGTGAATTAGACCCAGTGCCTTCTCTGAATTATGGAGATCACACTCCTACAGATGCCTGTGCTCAATTCCACATCTGTAGCCTTTGCTTTGACATTGACTTTCACCCTTAACTTTTAAACTTGTAGTCATGTTACTTACGAATGGGGATGTGTTCTGAAAAATATGTCCTTAAGCAGTTTTGTTGTTGTGGATGTTGGAGTGTACTTACACAAACCTAGATGTGGTATAGTCTACGACATGCCTAAGCTGTATGGCATATCCTTTTTTTTTTTTTTTTTTGAGACAGAGTCTCGCTTTGTTGCCCGGGCTAAAGTGAGTGCTGTGGCGTCAGGCTAGCTCACAGCAACCTCAAACTCCTGGGCTCAAGCAATCCTTCTGCCTCAGCCTCCCAAGTAGCTGGGACTACAGGCATGTGCCACCATGCTCGGCTAATTTTTTTTCTGTATTTATATATTCTTAGTTGTCCAGATCATTTCTTTCTATTTTTTAGTAGAGACGGGGTCTCGCTCTTGCTCAGGCTGGTATTGAACTCCTGACCTTGAGCGATCCACCTGCCTCGGCCTCCCAGAGTGCTAGGATTACAGGTGTGAGCCACCGCGCCCAGACATGGCATATCCTTTTGCTCCTAGGTTACATGCTCCTGTATAGCATGTTACTGTACTGAATACTGCAGGCAATTGTAACACAATGGTAAATATTTGGGTGTTTGAACATATCTAAACACAGAAAAGGTACAGGGAAAATATGGTATAATAATCTCATGGGACCACCTACATATATGTGGTCTGCCATGAACCAAGACATCATTATGACTGGATCTTAACTAGACTATCACCTGTGTGCATTGTCCTAACATGGAATTTATCTTTGCTTAGGGCTAGTATATATTAGTTTGCTAGGGCTGCCGTAACAAACTACCAGAAACTGGGTAGCTTAAACAACAGAAATTTATTGTCTTATAGTTTTGGAGACTAGATCAAGGTTCTAGCAGGGTTGGGTTCTTCTGAGGGTTGTAAGGAAGAGTCTGCTCCATGTCTTTCCCCTAGCTTCTGGTTGTTTGCTGGCAATCCTTGGAATTCTTTGACTTGCAGAGACATTACCCTGATCTCTGCCTTCATCTTCACGTGGCATTCTCCCTGTGTGTCTGTCTCTGTGTCCATATTTTCCCTTCTTATAAGGACACCAGTCATATTGATTAGGATCCACTCTAATAACTTCACTTTAACTTAATTACCTCTGCAAAAATGTTAGCTCCAAATAAGGTCACACATTCTGAGGTACTGGGGATTAGGACTCAAACATATCTTTTTTTGGGGGAGACACAATTCAATCTATAACAATCAATAGTCTTCAGGAGCAGAATGAGATATAGAAGTAATTTGAAACTGTAAAGTACAATACATTAGGGGGTTACAGTAACTTATGAAACCTTTTAATAGCTATGTATACGTTATCTATAATGGTCCATAAATAACATGGAGGCAATGCAGAGGATGTCAAGTGACATGATACAGGAACTATCTTGGAGGGTCAAAATAAAAGGGACCTTTTGCTCTTGAAAGGACAGAAGAATGACTTTCCGTTTATGAAATTTCGGTACATCTCTGCTAAGAATAGGACGAAGGCCAAATATTAGGAAGAATGTTTTGGTAATAGAGAATGTTGCATATGAAAACATTTTATTAAGGAAAGTTAAATAATCTTGGCTGGAAATTTTAGGATTATCAAGATGATCGGATTTAAATTAAAACTCAGAAAAAAGGAAGAAATGTTATTAAGAATGGTCCCTGAACAAGTATAGACTCTCTCACATTTTCTTGCATTTACTATAGACTTAAAATGTTATGACTTTTTTTTTTTTGGCTTTTAATATAATACATTTGACCAAGAGTAATGGCTAAGCAGCACCTATTTGCAATCCGTGTCCTCACATGGGCTATTAACATATCATGCTTGTATAATTAATTAATTAACACATGAATCTATTGACTTTCTATTCTTTCCCAAGCACTGAATAAGACAATGGAAATAGAAAGATAAATATGACACCTACATTGTCCTCAAGAAGTTAGTCTTACGAGGGAAATAAATTAGCAAACATATTGTTATGTGGTAACACTAATTCAGCAATTAAAAAATGGAATGGCAAGTATGTGCCAGGCTTTATGGTAAGTGCAGGAGCTAGAGCAATAAAAAAAATCCGTAAGGTGTTTTCCCTTAAAGACTTTACAGTCTAGTGTGCTTGGGAACATGGGGCATTGGCAGACAAGCATATATACAGTTTTTGGTAAAGGCTCAGGTGGAGAAAGTACAGGGTAGAATGGAGCACATGGGAGGGAAAGTGAACCTAGACTTGAAGAGGCTCACACATACACAATTTTTATGAAACTATTTCAATGCATTTGGAGTTTCCAGGAAATAGAAGTCAGGTTTTATTTTAAGGAAGTTATTAATTTTTCTTCATTGTGACCTGGCTAAACCAAAGAATGCCATGCCTGGTGATGGTAACAGGAGAATTCTTTTAAAAATTAAAAGCCATTTTATTATGAATGGTTTCATCCAGTGGGAGCTCCTGCAGAGTTCAAAAGGCAGAGAATCTGGCTTAAGTTTTCCTTTAAAGTTCATTTTCCTGAAGCATGAATGGAAGCAAGAAATCATAACATTTGAGGTCAAAAAAATTTTTAAATGCATATGAAAATGATTTTCACTAAACTATCATGATTTGTGTTATAATTTGTGCTTTTAATGATCTGATGGCAAAGGTGAGCATTTTGAACTCTTAAATTGATTATTAGGATTGGAATGAATCAATTAGCCATTATCGTGTGTTTTGCTGTTGAAAAAAAAATAGCAATTTAAGGTTTTTTGAAGATCTTTGCTTACCTATATGTTGCTTATATATATATATAAAAAAGATGTAAACATTAAGTGAAGGGAATTCAAAGCAAGGCTCTTGCAGTAGAGTCTTGTTTCCTTGGTAAACCTTGAACCCATTGCTATCTCCATACCTTGTTTGTCTTGCTCCTTTTTTCTGGGATTCACTGTGGGGATAGGTGAGGGTTAAGCTGCTGCTGATCTCCTGCCCACACCTCCTGGGAGCTTTACTGTTGGTGTCCTTCCTGGTGATAACAAGGCATCAAGAAAATGAAAATAGCGTTAGCATTGCTCCTCAAACTCAGGAGCAGGTTGAAACTTAAGTCCTGCATCATATAGTGTGTCTACATAGACATTTCCCCCTCCCCAAAAGAGGAACAAATAAAGAAGATGATAAATTTACCTTTTAATTGGCAATACTTAGCAATTTGTTTTCTAGAAGCTGAAGTAAAGACAATGGAAGATAAAAAGGGTTAAAATTCCACCAACAACCAAATTCCATATTTAGTTTGAAGATGGGAAATCGGCAGCAGCTGGAAAGTCTCAATCCAATGCCATGATGCTCTTTGAATCTTTCTGAGAAATAATCATGTGTAACAGTAGTATAACAGTATAACAGCAGAGAACGTAAACAAATTAGGGTGATAAAGAGATTGGGACAAATGAGAAAAATTCCAGAACTGACTGATCATTCTTTTGGTTAGATGATCTCAAGCAGAATCCTAGAGACCAACTTAATCACAACCAAATTTAAAAAATCATCACCATTGTCTTCCTGATGCAGCATCAGTTTCAGTGTTATCCTTGGTGTATTAGTTCTTAATCATCTTCATCTTAAAATACTTCTGAGGTTGCTTCCAGCCTCCATTGTACCATTCCAGTTATCAAGCAAAGTAAGCAAACAAATATAAATTCTCAAGCAAAAGATGTCAGGTGGAATTACACTATATATTTTTTATTTTTTAATTTTGGGAAAAGTCAATTCAAGGCAGTAATTTGTAAGCAAGTGTCAGAAAGGATTTAATAAATAGTGAGGGGTCATTAAATTACTTGGATGTTGAAGGCAATGGAAAAGTCTAGCATGTCCTTTGCCTATAGAAGCTTATGCCAAAAAGATCCCTGACCCCACAGCCCAGAGCCTCTCAGAGGATCTGTCCCCAAAAGAGGAGAGTCATCTCCACCTTGTAAGAAACACTTTAGCAGAGAACAATTAAGTACCTTTGATTCCAGATTTTGAGTTAATTCCAGAATGACAACCATGGTTCAGATAGAACATGGACAGTTCTCTGAAAAAGGACAGAGAAACCCATTACAGAGTGTTTACTTTGGGTCCCAGTGATGGTGTCTGAACAAGTTAGATGAACAAAGAGCCTTAATAAGGGATTTGGAGTCCCAGAAAAAGGGAGAAAATACCAAATAAATGGAATAATTATAAAACGAATACCAGCAAAGTTAAATCAATATGTCATGTGGGAGATATCCTTTTGTCACTCACGTGAAGTATGTTTTGTTCCTACATTAGACAGAAGAGAGATGGAACTCGTTTTCTTTCTTTTCCTCTCAGCTACCAATGGGCGTGCTTGAAACTTACTTCTCTGCTCTGTTCTCTAGAATGTGATTGTCTAACACCACAACCCGTGATGAGGTTCTGACAGTTAAACAGTTTCTGTCTGTGAGCTTTTAAAAATGCCAGCCAGTAACCCAGTGGCATTTCTACTGTAAAATTTTAAGGCCAATCCATTTCCCTGCTTCCTTATTTTCTTGGTTTCAAATATATTTCTTATTGCCAATGGAAATAAAAATCAGAAATTAGAGAGCAATGGTATTACTTGTCTTTCTTCATTAGTAAAGAGCTCCTGTAAATGACTCATACAGGATGCATAAATTTTATAGGGTAATCATCCTGTCTTTCTAGCCAGTCATTCCAGCTACAATCAGTTTTGTAGCCCTTGTTAGTGGCTTCATGCCCAGGTAGAATAAAAATCGAACCAAAATCATGGAAAGATACTCTGAAGCTACTTTTCCAAAGTAGATGGGCACTGACTGTAAATCACAATACTTTGTTTCTTCTGGTATCTTTCAAAATAGATGGTTTTGGTGTGTTTGTTTTTGTTTTTGTTTTTGTTTTGGTAGCATTGCTTATTATTGCCTCTCAAGTGCTTGAGTCTCTGAAATCCAAGTCACGTGAGTGAATTTGGTATAGCCATTAGAAGTGGCCTTTCAATGCCAATAGTACACATTCCTTGGTTTCTTTACAATACCATCGCCATTACCACTTTTTTTCTGAATTCATAGTAGTTCTAGAAGTTAAGTTCCTTGCTTCTGGGGGACAGGAAATAAACAGTTCATACAACGCATTTGCCTGTCACCAATCCTTAGATCTTCTCATGAGCTATGCACATAGTTTTAAATTACTCGCAGTAGCCACCCAGGCATTAACATCTTTGAAAGGGCTTAGAGTATCAAAGTCACTATAACGAGAATTTCGATTTCACCAGTTCTAGGAGTGAAAAATCAAAATGCTTAGTAAAACTTTCTGAAATCAACACTGACAGCTGATTTCTGTATGATGTTGTTCTTAAAAATGGCTTTATTGAGATATAATTCACATACTGACTTATCCATTTAATGTATGTAATTCAATGATTTTTTTAGTATATTCACAGAGTTGGGTAACTATCACCATAATCAATTTTAGAGCCCTTTCATCACCCCAAAAAGAAACTCCAGATAGCAATCATTTCTTATTCCACCCTCCTCCCTGACCCTAGACAAACTATTAATCTACTTTCTGTCTCTACAGATTTGCTTATTCTGGAAATTTTATATAAATCGAACAATGTGCTGTTTTCTGATTGGCTCCTTGACTTAGCATAATGTTTTCAAGGTTCATCTCTGTTGTAGCATGTATCAGTGCATCATTTGTTTTATTGTTGAATAATATTCCATATATATTTTAAAAAAGAGATTGAGGAGATTTATTTAATTTCTCGAAAATGCCTTTTGGTTTGATATTGAGAGTGAAATTCTGCTCATTTTAAAATTTGGTGTCATATTTTAATAATTTCAAACATATTGAAAATGCAAAGCTTGTTAATAAGTGGAGCATATTTCCCTTTTTACTAAGTCTTCTATGGGTCTCTTTCTTTCCATCCACAGTGCTGTTACCCTTATTCTAAGGCTTTCAGACATCTGGCAGTCAGAGATCTACTGCGGTTGACTCTTTCCAACTGAGCAGATTGTTAAATTTTCAGGAAATTTATGAGCTGGCTGTTAAATATAGCCATTATTAAAAATGAAGTTATTTAAACTTGTGATTAAATAAATTATATTGAAACAAAGGTAATAAGAACTCAAAAGTTATCACTTCTTATTTTACATTTTAATATTATTTATACTATAATATTAAGGTTATTTTTGTTTATTATATCTGAAAGGTAGATATATTATGATATGTAATTGTGTGTCTTTTCCCAACTCTGTGTTCAATGACTTCATATTTGGTAGCTTGAAAATGGTCATGAGGAGAGTACTTAAACCATAGAAATTGCCAAACACCATAAGTCAGTTTTTGGTTGTGTTTTCTGGAGAGGGGATTATTAAATATTTGCCTGTACACCACGCCACTGCCTGCAGTCTGCTATCTTTTGTTCTCCCTGCTTTCAGGCTGTCCTCCTAGCTATCTGTCTAGCAGAATTTATAATGCCTAAATACAATGCCTTATCTTAAATAGGGAAAGCTGAACATGGCAAAGGAAAGAATGAAGTCAGAATAATGTGGAAAAATCTAGGCTTTGCTATTTAGTAATTCGGATAAGTTTAGCATATTTGAGCCTCTGTTTCTTTATTCTTAAAACAGGGCAATGATACCTTTTTGTTCTACCTACTTATCAAGATTTTCAAATTAAAATCATGGATTTTCAAGTTTGTGAAAGCTCTTTGGAAAGTACTAAATATACATAATTTTTTTTAGAGATGGGGGTCTTGCTATGTTGCCCAGGCTGGACTCAAACTCCTGGGCTCAAGCAATCCTCCTGCCTCAGCTTCTTGAATAGCTGACACTACAGGTGTGTGCCACCACACCCGACCACTTTATTCGTTTACCTTTTCACTTGCTTTACCTTTTCACTTCTTCACTTAAGTTTGCAAAGGCTCGTAACCTAAATTGCATACTAAATTGCTGTCCCAGATGTCTCACAAACTGCCACCTCCATTTCCAACTTTACCTTCTAGTCTTTGTGATGGAGACTAGAATAGTGTGCACCAGGTGGGTGTGCCATCGCTTTCTCAGACGATGCCCACTACAGACACTGCATGATCACATCACTTCTTTTCCTGCTGCGCTCAGACTGGGCTCAACTGTTTTCATTATTGTTCTCCAGGAAAAATTGCCAATGGATCAGACTGGGCAATGAAGACTAAACCTAATTATCACCTTTTGTTAAAGAGGCTCTTGTTAAATGCAAATATTGTAAGTTAATGGGAAAACATGACATATTAAACCATAGTCACTCATTAATATCTTAGCAAGAAATGATTGAAGTTACTTAGCCTTAGAGCTGGGCCCTAATTCGGTTAGGTTTTAATGAAGACCAAGCTGTGGAGACATCAGGAACACAGAGCAGGGGCCTACTGAAGAAGCTGAAGACCGAGGAAGTGGAAAGAAGAATCTGGACCTTTAGGGCGGGGGCCCTGAGGAGGAACCTGAGGACCATCTGCAAAGCTTTGCCCTGGAACAAAGTCAAAATGTTTGCATTTGGCATAGCACTTCTTTTATTCTGAATGGCTTTGCTAGAACATTTTTCCAATTGTGAGTTTATCTTGCCTCTCAGATATTGCCAAAACACTCCCTTTTGAGTGTTGGTGGTTTGATTCATTACCAAAGAAAGTCTCAATGACACCAAATTTTAGAATTCCCTGTAGAAAAGAAAGATGCTGAGGGAAAAAGCATGGCTTTGGGAATCACTAATTCCCAGTTCAATTCCTTCCTTCAATAAACACAAGACATTTTACCTGACAAAGGCCTCATTCTCTCAAATTTCATTTAGAAATTTCAGTTCATACA
>RJWJ010044421.1:0-12179 GCA_004363605.1 Indri indri | reverse complement strand
CCCATCTCTCAAAAAAAAAAAAAATTCCAAAAAAAAATGGTTTGACAGACAAACTAAGAAGTCAATCGAAGTCTCTTGATTATTACTAATGTACTCTTTTTGTAACAAAACAACAATGTGTGCTTTGAAGAGGGATGTGTTCCTGGCATTCTGAACCAGAGAGAATTGAGCTACCAAGCAGTGTCAACAAAAGAAGTGGCAGCCAGCCTCTCCCAGCTGCTGGGCTGCAGATTGCCCTGTGCAGGGTCGCTGGCTTTGTCCCTGGAGAACCCACCTCTGGGAGTTCTGAGGAAGAGCAAACACCCAGTCCGAGGTTCAGGCCATGGCCCAGAAACCTGATGGAGCAAAATTCTGCAAGGCAGGATAGAAATAAAAATGAGAAAGCAAAGCCTCAGCATAAAAAGTCCATGAAATGGTTTCCAGCCACTTTTAGGTTGGAAAATAGTCTGGGTCACCTATTTTTCAGAAAAGAGCCAAGGAAAGGGATGATTTCAGACATTAACACATCAGCTAAGGTTGACCCAACACTTCGGCAGAGTAAGCTGCAGCCTATGGATGTGATTCCAGAGGCTTTGGGAAGACCATTCCCAGCCTTGTTGGGTTAAAGTGAAACTCCTCTTCTCCTTTGGCTCAATGCTCACCCAGCACCAAGCAAAATTAGTCTGCAAGTAAAACTAGTACCATGCTTCTGAGCACCTATTCAAGTGCATAGCACACAAGAAACACTCAATAAATATTTTTCGAATGAATGAATGAACAAACACATAAATGAATGTTAAATACTTGTATTACCACTGATCTGACATAGAGGTTTATATTACAGTTTACTAAAAAAGGAGTCATAACTAAGCACAAACATAAAGAGTATTGAGGTCAAGTTTAAATTCTGCTAACCTCTCATTTATTCATTTAACAAATATTAATATTCAATGTCTGCTATGTACAAGCACTCTGCAATTGGCTGTAGATGCAAATCAAATAGATGAAGCCCCTGCCCTCAGGAAGCTGATGATAATTTAACAGAGCTTAAGCACACAATCAAACACATACGAAAATGTAAAATTAATAACAAAAAGAACAGGGAACCATTTGAGAATGTGAGAAGACGTGCACATTTTACATTAAAGGATCAGAGAAGGTCCCTCAAGCAAACATTCCCTTAAAGTCCCACTCGACATGTATGAACTGGAAAATAAACAGGCATAAAGAAATATCATTATTCACAGAACCCTGCATTTGAAATGCACCAGCTGACTGAGTAACACAGGGACATGTGCAATGAGCTGAGGACCTTCTATTTTTTCAGCTATGCCCTGCGACCCCTATTCTCCCCAGGAATCTCCCCAAACCATTACCCCTTATAAGCTAAAAGTCAGAAAATTACAACAATCAAACCTTTGAAACTTGATTACATATTACATACATCAGGTTTTTGTAAAATATGTAGACGTCCAAACGTACCAAGCAAATAATCTGTATATGAAGACAAAAGATCCACGGGAGCAAATTCCGGGATATTTGATAATGCTACCTGGTTAACTTTGTCGGTTCTAGTGTTCTTCTTGCCAATAACTAAGTTAATTGCCAGCACAGCTTCACTGACCTATAATTAATGCATAAATCAGAATTCATAAAGGTAACCTTTCTATGAGGTAATAATATGAAAAAGTAAATTCATAAAATAATATTCCATATACATTGGAAGAAAAGAATAAAGACAACCTGAAAAAATAACATGTGATCCCTGACGTGTAGAATATATCATAGTCAAACAAGTCATTTAGCGTTGACAATTTAATTAATGCATAAGTCACTTTAAATAACCTACCTCACCTAGCAATGACAGATATTTGCCAAAATGTCAACTATGTACACATGTGTATCTGCCAATATTTTCATCAAAGAAAAGCTGAAATAAGCAGAGCCAGTTCTGGCTGATACAGATTAAAAGCATTACACATATAATGAGTATTTCTAATCTTTCCAAAGAAACATAATTGGCACAAATCCCAAACAAGGTGAAATTTTCCTTTCTCTTTTATGGATACATTCTGTTGTCTTAATGGCTGGTAGGCAGAGAATACAGACACAGCAGTAAAAAGAAAGATTAGGCAAAAATCACACCAACCTGTGCGGCAGCTCTTATCGCAATCCAGGCCAATGAACTGTACATTTCAAATTTACTTACTGTTGGTTCTTTAACAGAACTGCTTCTTCTGGGAGGAGGCTAAAAATATGACAAACATTTTACGATAAAGATACCATAAAGTTTCATGATGAATTTTCTCATCTTCTGAAGATGACATTTTAGTGGAATACTATGTAGTCATTAATAATAATAACGTATCTATGACATGAAAAGATAGTCAAAATATATTGGGCACAGAAAAGTGGAGGTTACAACACTGAATGCAAAGCATGATCCCACTCTTCAAAGATATTGCGCACCCATATATTCCCTGTACATAAAAGCAGGGAAAATTATTGACAGTGGTTATCTGAAGTTTTAAGGATAATTAAATTTTGTTATATTTTTCTAACTTTCCATTATGAGCTTGCATTATTTGTGTAATAAATTAATAAAAATGGCATTTTAAGTAAAATTAAATGCCATTATAATAGAGAATCTATAAACTGAATATATTGTATGTAACAATGTCATAAATGAGACTATTACTTAAAGGTTTTTGATAGGTATTTGCTATCTTTATGACTAGGAAATATTAAAGAGATTATATTATTTATCATGAGGTTCCATAGAATAGCAAAAAGAAACAATGCATGGGGACATTTTTTACCATAGGTGTGCATGTATATATATTTAGTTTTTAAACATAAGAAAGTCAAGGTTACAGAAATGGACAGAAAGAAACCGCACCAGCGGCATAATATCTGTTGTATATTTTTAAAGATAACTAAAATAAGTGTTAATAGTCTCTCTAAAGATTTAAATAATCTGGATAGAGCTAACCATTGAATAGACCCCTTGATGCTAATTTTTTGATACCCGTATTTTGACCAATTCTTTAATTTTCAGCAAAACTGCAGAGTAAAACAAATAATAACAAAAATGTCTTTCTTTTACTTTGGCTAGAAGAATACCAAGGAAAAGGAAAGGCAATTTATAATGCTAATGCCAAAGCAGTAAGTACAAGACGCAACTGTGGCCTAGCCTAGATTAAGTGTTAAGTGTGGGGGAAGATGATACCTAGAGAGATCTGTCTATGGGGACCTTAAGCAATATAGCCCAGTCCCAAAATAAAAATGCCCTAATCATTAGCTGTAATGGAACTATTTGGGCTCTGGGGTAGCAATTGCCAGTCTACAGGCTATATAAGCTTGGGCAATTTACCTACTTAAGTTCTGGAAACAAGACTAACAGGCATGAAATGAAGAATAGAGAATAATATTAAATAACTAGAATGTAAGACCAGTGACCCAAATATTAAAAAAAAGAAAAAAAAGAAAGAAAGTAATTTTGAATTGAGTGGAAAGCTTTATTGAGGAGGTCAAGCTTGAGCTCAGAGCAAAAAAATTTGGAGTACGGAAAGACTGTGGTGGGCATTTTTTAGATGGGAGAGGTGTTCAACATTGCACAGGAGGTTCTAGCCCATATAATAGGAAAGAAAAAGGGAAAAAATGCATTCTAGATTAGAAATGAAGAAGTAAAACAGTTTTTCTTTACAGAAGACATGATCCTGTATGTAGAAAATCTTAAGAAATAAACACACACACACATCCACAAGCGCTACTAGAACAAATGTGTTTAGCAAGGTCGCAGAATACAAAACTCAATGCTCACAAATCAACTGTATTTCTGTAGAGTAGCAATAAAGAATCCAGTAATGAAAATTTTAAAAATTCCATTAACAATAGAAATAAGCTCAATGAAAAGGTACAAGACTTGCACACTGAAAACAATGTGCAAAACATCGTTGAGAGAAATTAACTAAGACCTAAATAAATGAGGAGACAATTCATATTCATGAATTGGAAGACTTAATATTGTTAAGATGACAACTGTCATTAAATTGATCTATGCATTCAGCACGATCCCTACAAAAATCCTTTTTTTTTTTTTTGCAGAGATTGATAAGCAGATCCTAAAATGTATATGAAAACGCAAAGGATTCTAAGTAGCCAAAAACATTTCAAATATGAAGAACATAGTTGGAGGACATGCACTTTTCAATTTCAAAATTTACTAGAAACTACAGAATCAAGACAGTGGATACTTGTAGGAAGGTAGACTTAGAGATCCATGAAGCAAGATTGAGGGTCCAGGAATAAACATTTACAATTATAATCAATTAGTTTTAAACAAAAGTACCAAGGCAATCCCTTGAGGAAAGGTTAGTCTTTTCAACAAACAGTACTGGGACAATTGGACATTGACGTTCAAAAACACAATTACACTTTCCTGGATTAAAATTAAGCCCATTATCCAAAGTGAAGCACCGCAAGAGCAGAAGAATGGGCTCCACTTGTACTCACCATCAAACTGGTTCTAACTGATCAACACTAGGGTGATCACATGGCAGAAATACTCTCTAGGGATTAGGGGGATGGGGGAGCAAATCAACAACTAAAGGACACGGGGAGCACTAAGTGGGGGGGGGGGGGGAAGGGCACGCCTTAAACCCGCACTTGGGTGAGGCAAAGGCATAAAGTGTAACTGTAGTGTTTGTACCCTCATAATACCCTGGAATAAAAAAAAAAAAAAAAAAAAAAAACACACAAACTTAGATCATTACCTCACACCCTCTAAAAATATTAACTCAAAATAGATCAGAGACTTAAATGTAAAAGTTAAAACTATAAAACTTTAAGAAGAAAACATAGGGGAAAATCTTCAACCTCTGAGATTAGGCAAAGCGTTCTTAGATATGCCACCAAAAACACAATCTATAAAATAAAAAAACGATAAATTGAAATTCATTAAATTAAAAACTTCTGTGCCTCTAAAGACAAGCTACTATGGTAGAAAATATTTGGAAATCATTTATCTGATAAGGAACTTGTACCTAGAAAATATATATATTATATATATATATATATATATATATACACACACACATATACACACATATATAAAAAAAAGAAAAATCTCAAAGCTCAATGATGAAAAAGACAAATGACCCAATTTAAAAATGGGCAAAGGATCTGAATAGACATTTCGCCAAAGAAGATATACCAATGACCAATAAGCACATGAAAAGACCTCAGCATCATTAGCCATCAGGGACATGCAAATCAAAAACACATGAGATAATCACTTCATACCCACTAGGATGGCTACCATCAAAAAGATAGACAATAACAAGTGTTAGCAAGGATGTGGAGAAACTGGAACCCTCATATACTGCTGGTAAGAATGTAAAATGGTGCAGCCACTCTGGAAAACAATCGGACAGATCATCACAAGGCTAAACATAGAGTCGCCATATGACCTAGGAATTCCACTCTTAGGTACATACCCCAAAAGAACTGAAAACTTCTGTCCATACAAAAACTTATATATGAATGTTCAAAGTAGCATCAATCATAATAGCCAAACACTAGACACAATTCAAATGTCCATCAACTGTTGAATGGATAAAGAAAATGTGGTCTATCTACATAATGGCATACTATTCAGCAATAAAAAGGGACAAATTACTGTTACATGCTACAACCTGGGTAAACCTGAACAACACTATGCCAGGTGAAAGAAGCAGGCACAAAATACTATAAAACATATGATTCCATTCACATGAAATGCCTGGAAAAGGCAACTCTATATAGAGACAGAAAACAGTTTGGCGGCTGTATGGTACTAGGGGTAGGAACAGGATTGACTACAAATGTGCATAAGGAATCTTTTTGGGAGGATGGAAATGTTCTAAAACTGGATGGTGGTAATAGTTGCACATGTCTGTGAATTTACTAAACATCTACGAATTGCAGTCTTAAAATGGGTTAATTTCATGTATGGAAATTACACCTCAGTGAGTCTTTTTTAAATGTATGCATGCTGATCTCTCTCTTTGGACTACTTTTCTCCCACTTACTTACTTGGAAAACTCCACTTATCCTTCCGAATTCTCTGATCTGTGAAGTCTCCAGCATTCCCCCAAGGCAGAATTAGTCCCTACTTTGTCCCACTTCTCACCTTGACATATCGTGATTACAGTCCTCGTCATGTTGCAGTACAATTATTTTTCTCCCTTGCTAGACTCTGTGCTTCTTGGGCAAAGAGAGTAAAAAATACCTGACATACACTAAGCCCTCAATAAATGTTTCATTAATGAGTGAATAAAGGAATGTTCAAGAAATAGTCAATTCAGCTTAACTAACAAATAACTATTAAATACCTACTATGTACAAAATGCTTCAGAAAGAATATAGGTGTTTAGCTGAAGTTACATAATGAGAAATAATAGTTCCATTTTTTTAAGTACTTATTATATCCAAGCCCATTATCTTGTCTAATTCTCCTGGGATAAGTATTAATATCATCACCTCCAATTCACAGATCAGGAAACTAGGCTTACAAAGGCCTGAGTCACACGGCTAGCTACTACATCATGAAGCTAGGATTCAAACCCAAACCAGAGCTGTATGGACACTACATAAAAGTGAAACAAAAGTGTTTTCTTTTAAGGGTTTAGAATGTATTGTATTTATTAGGACATATTTCAAATGCATTATTATATTCCAATGGTCTGAATATGTCTGCATGAAAATTTTTTTAAATTTATTTTTGGCTGTTTTCTGTACTCTTAGTAATTCTGTGACTTGCTAAAATATTTATACTGTGTCAAGACATACAGAAAATAATGACCATATTATATCGAATTATACTACTCTTTTCATTCAAATCTTAACTTCTTCACGTTCTTAATTATAAACACTTCTTTAGTAAAGGCCAAAAAGGTAACACATTATCTTCCCAGCATCCCATTAATTTGTATTGCCACCTGCTACGAAAACGAAGATTTTTTTTTTCTCTTACTAGAAATAAACATGTTTATCACACCACAAAAAGTAACTTTTCCTAGTTTGTAATTATTTTTATTTAACAAAATAGGTGTTATCCACTTAAGGCAGCTACCATATAAATAATGCAATTGACTGAGAATCTCTTTGCCTAAAGGTTTTAAATTATGCTGTCTGAAAAATTAAAACTTTGACACCAACATTTTCTGAAAAGATCTCTTGGTGGGTCAAATGACTATTCAATGAGGATGAAATAGAAAAACCTGCTAAAATTTTAAAATAAAAAATAAAATTACTTGGCTCATATACCTTAGACCCACTGGGATCATTCCTGCCTCTAGGACCTCCCCCAGTCCAGACCTTTGGTACTCGAGTGTGGTGCACAGACCAGCAGGCTCAGCACTATCTGGGCGCTATCGGAAATGCCAGACTCAGACCCCAATCCCAACTTGCTGAATCAGAATCCATAATTCACAAGCTTTTCAGAGATGTTTCTGTACCTTAGCTGGGAATCACTGCATCTCTCTGCAGTCCCACAGAGCTCCCTCCTCATCTGGCAAACCCCATCCTGAACAGCATCTCTTTCCACTACAATCCCATCAACCCAAGTTATGTCCCAATCCTAAAAGTCATTCCCCCTTTCCCTCTTTCTCCCTCGTTCCCTCCCATCTGGCCCCCTCTGGCTTTCTTCCTTTCCTGGTTTATTGTCTGTTGCCCTCTACCAAAAGGCAAGAACAGGGGCTGAGTTTGCCTCAGACACTGATTTAACACCTTCCTCTGGAACAGTGCCTGGATCATAGCAGGAGCTCAACAGATGTGTGACGAATGAATCAAAAAGTGATCTGTTTATAGGCCATATCAGTGTTGAAAATCTTATTTGTCCATCTGTTTAACCAATATGTCATTTCCTGCAATGTCCTGATCAATACTAAGGACTCATTGCCATAGAGTATTTACATACACATACAGTTCATAGATAACATTTTAACAGGCAAAAAATGTCTACATGAAATCAATTTCCAGAGCTGTGATATCCAAAGAAGTATCTAAATATAAATGTAACCATAAAGTAATGAATTAATTTCTCCAAGGAAGAAAATCAGCCTCATTATTTCAATAGTGCAGTGCTACCAAAATAGCAAGCTCAAAGGCAATTAACTTATAATTTCTAATAAAATAGGCTATTACCTTAACTGTTAATAGTGATGCTGAAATTTTTTTCCTTGGCTTCATCAGATGAAAATATAATAGGGCCATTTCTAGGTAGGAGTCTCTTATCAACCTAAAATGACATAACATTGTACTTATTAAAAATAGCTTCACCACTTGTAATCATTTGCATCATTTGCCAACAATTTCTGAGCTAATGAAAGGTAAAAATTGGCAAAACCAGCATCTGTCCCAAACTCACACCCTATTTTCATAGCACTTTTGGCCACAGATACTAGCACCTTCCTCCCTACTAAAATTGGAAGCTCTTGAAAAGAGCTGAACATTCTACCTTGTCCTTTGTTGGTAGTACTCCATGCCATGACTGCTATGAAGCTCAATATCAAGACCATTCTAGAATATTCCAGCACACAAGACACTAAAGAAGTGAATGCCATAACTGGAGGAACCTATCCTGAAAAACAGGCCTCTCTCTCTACCCTCCTCCATTAGTTAAAATGGAAAGAAACACATAGAGTTATGCAATGCAAAAAGCAGTGATTTGGTATGGGTTAGGTCTAATGTATTCATACCAAACCTGTTGGTTGGGGGGGTCAGTGCAGTTGTTACTTTCAATATTAAGGTGATTTTTATACAGAATTAAGTTGGCCAGTCCTGGCACTGAGGACCAGAGTGAATATCCACACAAATCCCTTCTAGATACAATTCCACATCCCAGGGAGGAACTTCCGGTTTACAAGTCAGTAATCCAGAGGGAAGCCCTACCAATCCCGGGACTGACAGCAGATCTAGATACAGGCCAGAAGTGATTCACAGTCCAGTGCACCACTGGGATGATGGCCATCATCTACCATTACTGTGAAGGAGGCCTTGGGTCAGGGCCAAGAGCAACAAGCTTGAGAGGCATCCCATGGACTACCCCTGCCACGAACAGGCCTTCCAATCCTTCAAGCCTTGTATAGTCGTAGTTCTACAGAACATGGGGCTCAAACCAAACACACACAGCTTCAACAATGGAAATATATAGTTTTTTACCCTGAGTTTTGATCATTTTTCAAGCTTAGTTGTACAGCTTCATATAAACTCTCAAATTGTAAATTTGGAGATTTATCTTCCATCAGTATTTGACGTTCTATTTTGCCTGGAAAAAAAAAAAGATATACAAAGATGGTTTTTCCTTTTTTTATCATTTAGATCTTAAGAACAAGTATTTCATGCTGGAAATTTGGGAAATCTGATGCGCTGTCCTTTTGTCTGTCTGTCATTTCTTGCAGAAAGGTAAGCTAGTAGGGAAAGATCTATTGCTTTCTTCTCCAGGAATCTCAGGATTCCCCTGCCTTCAGCTGGCCACACTGTGTCAAGACTCCTTTGGCTTTCCTGACACAACTGGTCTTATCATCTTATTTTTCTCTCCATTTCCTTACTTTGTGCTTCCACTTCCTCCTGAATCTCATTCCTTTTTCCTACATTCAGTTTCCTCTTTTCCCTGTCTACTTCACAGATATCATGAAAAACACCTGCACTCCCACGTTTATTGCAGCACTATCCACAATGGCCAAGATACGGAATCAACCTAAGTGCCCTTCGAAGGATGAAGGGATAAAGAAAATGTGGTATAGGTATAATGGAATATCATGCAGCCTTAAAAAAAAAGAAAATCTTGTCATTTGCAACAACATAGATGAACCCAGAGGACATTATGCGAGGTCAAATAAACCAGGCACAGAAAGAAAAATACCCCACGATATCACTTAATTGTACAACATTTAAAAAGTCGAACTCACAGAAGTAGAGAGAGAGTAGCATGGCGGTTGCCAGAAAGTGGAGGGTGAGAGGACTGGGGAGTGGGGAGATGTTGTTCAAAGGGTACAAAGTTTCACTTAGACAGGAGGAATAAGTTCTGGAGATCTATGGTACAGCATGGTAATGATAATTAATAATCATATAGTGTACATTTGAAAATTGCTAAGAGTGTGGTTTTTAAATGCCCTCTCTACAAAAAAGTAATAATATGTGAGGTGACAGATACATTAATTAGCTTGATTTAATCATTCCACATTGTATACATATACCAAAATATCACATTATATCCCATAAATATATACAATTTTTGTGTCAATTAAAAACAAATTTTAAAAAATTTTTAAATTAAAAGAAAGCACAAACTTAAGGGGGTGGGGGGAAATGCTAAAACATCAGCCAATGCTTGAAAACTCTCCATGGTGATGCAAATGGTCCAGCCCCCACACAGCTCCCAGCCCTCGGGGTGAGCCGCAGCCTTCAACTGTAGGCTCTAGCAGAGCACCTGGGTAGCAAAAATGTCAGGAAAGGGAAATCTTATAATCACTGTAAAAAGGATCTCAGTGTTCATGCGGCCTGTGGAAATGGCACAGGGCTGAACAGTGTCAAGTTCACATCTGGGCACTATCATTTAATAGCCGCTGATTTTTGGAAAGTGACTTAACCAGACTACACCTCATTTTCCTAATCTGTCAACTGGGATTAGTCATGCCTACCTTGAAGAGATGCTGTAAAGATTAGCAATGTGGGATATAAAACATTGACTACAGTGCCTAGTGTGTAATAGATGCTCAGTAAATGAGAGCAATCATCATCATCTTTGTCTCACGGCTAAAATGGCCACAGTAAAATCATATGAGGATATTATGCAAATAGGTATTGTATATAAGTTGTAAGTATAAGTATGTTATAGCTATTTAATTTCAGTGGTATGAATCTCTTGGTTATAGAAATTAACCCAAATGTTTAGCTAAGTAATGAAATGATGTAGAAAAAATATCTTCCAAGCATTTTTTAAGTAATAGCATTTATAGCTAAGTGGCTGACGCTGACCTTTTTTGGTTAAACATGAAACTTTGTATAAGAGAAGGGTCGATTATAATTATAAAAGAAATGAAGTAGTAGTACTTTTTTTCTTTCTATATATAAACTTAAAATAAGCAGTGTTCTTTCTAAAACTGAGTTTGGCAGAGATACCAATGTGTTTAGTTATCACCAAGCCCTTTGCAAAATCAGTAATTTTTATAGTCAGTAACCACATTTTCCAGAAGCCTATTCTCAATAGGAAAAACATTCCACTAATGTTATCACAGTTCTGACCCCAGATTTATCTTACCTTTCTGAAAAAGGATTTCAGCTTCCACCTCATGTTCCTGAATTGCTGTTGTCTTGCAGAGCTTCCTTGCCATTTCGAACAGATGGAGAGCGGGTAACCACCTCGAGGGGTCCTTCCTTTTATGGTTATAATATACTTGCTTGGCCACTGTATGTCCTAAAAGAAAACAATAAAATATGCAGTGTTCATATCAAGCCTGCAAGTTCCAGATTGTTCTCACAGTAATGACATTTATTAAGGACGCCAGTGGTCTGCACAGTCTTTAGCATCCAAGAAATGTTTTAAAGAGGCACAGTGAACTGCAACAATAACCTTTCAAAACTTTGTATCTTTTTTAAAATTTCAAAATATTAAGGGCTACAGATATTTTTGATATATGGCTTAAGCTGGGGCTATAAATGTGCCCATCACCCAAACAGCATTCATTACACCCATTAGGTGGGTTTTTGCCCTTTCCCTTCTCTCCCCTCCCCCCTGTTTGATATCCAGTGACTTTTACTTTCCTCTGTGTACTTGTGTGTCCATTGGCTAGTTCTGATTTATTAATTTCCAACATTTTCTTGTTTTTAAAATAAAGGATAGTCTCTCAAGTCTCTTTCAGTTCTAAAATTTCTCAATGCTCTGCAAAACAACTTCCATGTTCCTAAGATGAGGTTGTTAGTAAAGAAACATCTGGCAGTTTTATGCAGTTCCCAATAAAATTTGCATAAATTAATAGGTAGTAATTTTCTTCCTATTGAGTGAGAATGGTAGCCTTGCTTAGTCCCTGAGTGAGAAATCTCTCTCCGCCCGCGCCGTGAGCACCTACTGAGCCTTTCCACCCTAACATGAAGCAGTTGCTTACTATGCATTTTTCTTGTCATCCCAATTACACAGCAAACCCATAGGGACGGGG
>RJWJ010044420.1:0-12173 GCA_004363605.1 Indri indri | reverse complement strand
TTCTGAGCTCAGGAGTTCGAGACCAGCCTGAGCAAGAGCGAGACCCCATCTCTACCAAAAATAGAAAGAAAATTAATTGGACAGCTAAAAATATATAGAGAAAAAAAAAAAAAATTAGCCGGGCATGGTGGCACATGCCTGTAGTCCCAGCCAGTCGGGAGGCTGAGACAGTAGGATTGCTCGAGCCCAGGAGTTCGAGGTTGCTGTGAGCTAGGCTGACGCCACGGCACTCGCCCCAGGCAAGAGAGTGAGACTCTGTCTCAAAAAAAAAAAAACAAAACAAACAAACAAAAAAAACTCCTTCTAGACTTTGAGTGGGCAAGCCCATATCAAACTGATCTTTGATTATCTGGCGGTCCAGGAAAGCAGAAGAAAAACAGTAAGGGATTGGGGTGGGAACCAAATTGCATGTGTATTATTTTCCCTGGATTTCAATCAGTTGTTTGCAGAATAGGAAGAAACTCTGGCAAGCCTGTTTCAAGCTTAGATTGAAATCTCACTTAATTCAGCGGGCATGAATCAAGTCAGAGCAGGTATATTTTCAGTTTTAGCAATTCTGGTTTCATTTCCGTCTCATCATTTTCTAGTTCTAGCTCATATTTCTAGTTCTAATAAAAATATAATAGAGTATAAATGCTACTTTAACAAATGAAATTAAGATGAGATAGTTATCAGAACATCTTATCGTGCAAAGCACTTTGTAGTTTTCATTAATGCATAGAAAGACAAATTAAGACTCTTAGTAATGATTTATGTGAAAGGAAACTTGTCACAGAGGACGTTGGCATCAGGCGGTGTGGCTCACAGCAGTGCTGCTTGTGTTTTAAGACCTTGAGGCATAAAAGGAGGAGGACAGTGGATGGTGGGCTCAGTCCTTAGGCATGGTTGGGACCAGAGAGCACAGGAGCCTAAACCTGCTAAGCTGAGACTCCTCTTTCTCCTGCCATTGCCTTTACTATAGGAGCAGCCTTGGTATTGCCAGGTTAAAGGCGGGGCCTGGAGGTCCCAGTTCTTCTTGAGCCAGTGTGTGCTGTTGTTCTCGGGAGAGAAAGAGGGTTAAAGGAGCTTATGAAAGGGGCTTTTATGGATATTCCTCCTCAACCTGCAAACGAAACCCAGCTGCTGGTCCGGGCCAGAAGCCATTCTTTTGTCCTTGATGGGTGTGGGGGGGTGGCCCTTCTTATTACCCCACCCTTTCCTCCCCATCCTGTAGTAGCTCTTGCCCTGCCTTTGCACTGTGTAGAGAGGAGAGAGCCAGCAGCTCAATTCTGCTTCATAATCATAAACGTCACAGGTTTCCGGAGTTTATGGAAAATCCACAGTCCTAGATGACCGTAAGTCCCTGAATAGTAGCACAGTCAGGACCTGTGGCTCTCCACAGTGCATGTCTAGGTAGGGGAGCTATTCCTCTGGCCAAATACAAATCCTGTGAGAACTTATCTGACATTGGTGTGGCAGTTGAGCTAGTGGATGTCTGTCATGAAAATTATGTTCTGCCTGCCCAGAGGAACTTATGTTCTCCCAGGCGAGCGAAGTGTTGAGAACACTCTTACACGGAGATGCTGCAGTGGAGCTGGGTCTAAGTGAACAGTGCTATTTTCCAGAGGGGGAGGCATTGCACTATAGAAAGTGCAGTTAATCAAGACAGTTCGATTTCTTGATTGGCCTTTGAGGTCAAATTTATAGGCATGTTTTCATTATGCCTTTATTAAAACAATTTTTCTTTTTTCAGCTTTTCTATACCACAGTTCTGGTTCTCTGCTATGTCATTTATTTCACAAAGTTACTGGGTTCCCCAGAATCAACCAAGCAACAAACTCTTCCTGTCTCCAGAATAACAGATCTGTTACCCGGTATTACAAGGAGTGGAGTAAGTAATACATTTTGTCTCTTATCATTTTAATTGCAGATTCTGGTTATCCTTAAGAGAAAGAAACTGCAGCTGGTTTACTGTTATAATAGTAAAGGTAATTTTATAGCTCATATTTATTGAGCACTTGCTATATGCTAGGCCAGGGTTTCTAAATCTTAGCACTCTTGACATTTTAGGCTGCATAGTTCTTTGTCGTAGGGACGGTCCTGTGCATTGTAGGATGTTTAGCAGCATTCCTAATCTCTACCCACTGATGCCAGTAGCAACTTCCCCAGTTTAACACCTGGAAATGTTTCCAGACACTGCCAGATGTTCCTCTGGGGGACAAAAATTGCCCCCAGTTGAGAACGACTGTGCTAGGCCCTATGCTGAATGCTTTATGTGCCTTATTTAATGCTTACAACAACTCTAAAGGGGTGAGACTGTCATTATTTCTATTTTAGTATTGAGGAGCTAAGGCTTAGTGAGTGATACCTGCCCAGGGTGAGGGTCGGAGTGAGGACGGGAGCCTGGAGGGGCTCAGATGCCAGCAGAGCACAGGTTCTAACCATTGTGCTCCACTCTCTCTGTTCTGCCATGTCAGGTTTTCCCTGGGTTGACCTCTAACACAGACGTTCCAGAGTTCTAGGAGAGCAGGGATGACCCCTACCTGATCTCTTTATCTAGGCGTCAAGCTAGTCTTTCAGGTAGTCTACTTTCCCAGCTAGACCATTGAGGATTCTAGATGCTGATGTGTGGAGTGAAGCATAATCTTTTCTGCACAGCTCCTTCACTCTCAGTCCATCGGGTTTTATTTCCTGGCTCTCGTGGGGTCAGTGCTGCTGTACGTGGCACTGGGCTTGCACACGTGGTGATATACCACGCTGCGTCTGCTCGGATGCCTTGTGAGCTGCTCCACCCTGGGCACTGCCCCTTCTTCCCATGTGTGTTCACTTGCTGGATGTGGTGCATTTAGTTGTGGTAAGGCATCCACCGGACTTCTCCTTATTCCTCTTTTGCGATTAGTTGAAAAGATAGTAAAATATGTGGGACTTAAGTCTCAGATTTATGGAGTCCTGTTCTATAACTTTTTAAAGAAAAATTAGACATTATGTATCAAAGCCAGATATGTTCTCATTTGTTAGACAAGAGTTCCCCATTCTGATCAGCTAGATCTTACCTTTAACCTCAATCAATGTGACAGTTTTGGATACCACTGTGCCTTATCTGCAGGCTCAGATGGTTAGGACTAGGGATCGTTTCTCTTGCCTGGAGCTTCTGCTACCTGCCCACAGGCCAGGTCTGAGAGCACAGAAAAGTCCCTTCTCCTCCGAATATTCCCTGGTGCCCAACTGCACCAAGCCTGGCAGCTTTTCAGACGGGGCCAGTCCCTATGCTCCAGCAGTATTTTGGAAAGGAGCATTTGAATTATTAATATAAGCAAAGAGAGAAGATAATGAAAAAAATCTGTCAAGTGTTTGACACACCATGATGAAACACCATGATGGGCTCAAAACTCTGAGCTTCAGTTTCTTTATCTGTCAAATGGGGATAATAATAGTACCTCCCTCCTAAGATCTTTTTTTTTTTTTTTGAGACAGAGTCTCACTCTGTTGCCCTGGCTAGAGTGCTGTGGCATCAGCCTAGCTCACAGCAACCTCGAACTCCTGGGATCAAGCTATCCTCCTGCCTCAGCCTCCCGAATAGCTGGGACTACAGGCATGCGCCACCATGCCCGGCTAATTTTTTCTATATATTTTTAGTTGTCCAGATAATTTCTTTCTATTTATTGTTTTAGTAGAGACGGGGTCTCGCTCTTGCTCAGGCTGGTCTCGAACTCCTGAGCTCAAACAGTCCGCCCGCCTCGGCCTCCCAGAGTGCTAGGATTACAGGAGTGAGCCACTGCGCCCGGCCACCCTAAGATCGTTTTGAGATGGGGCATGTAAGGTGCTTAACATTGTTGCCTGGCACAAGTGGGTATCCCTAAGTGAGAGTTGATATCATCACCACCATCACACTGCTGCTCAGAGAGCAGAGTTGCTCCATGGGAGCTCCCTAGCAAGGCAAACACTGATGGCATTGGCCTGAGAGCTCAGTGGTTTAATCTGGCAATCTACCCTGGAAGTGCCCGTGCCCATACTGCCAGGACAGAAGCCCTAATCATGGGAAGGCTGTCTGCATCTGTCATACACAGAGGCACTGTTGCTGCTGACAAACAGGATGACCATGGTCCCATGCTCGGTGCTATCTGCAGTACAGACATGTAGGAGAGGTGATTCCCAGGCCTCAGGGAACTTCCTCTGGGTTTGGAAAACACCAGATTTAGATGTGAAGCCTGCAGGATGCTCTCCAGACCTCAGGGTCTTCATTTTTAAAGTGGGATTATTGGCCTGCATGATCTGTGAGGCCCCCCGAAGACTTCAGGAGTTCAATGAAAGTGTCTGAACTTTGACAAAGAGCCATTTACATTAACTGCCATTGACCATGTGCTCTGTTCTGTGTACTACACCAAAGCACTTGGCATGGATTTTTGTGTCTAATCCTCATAGTAATCATATGAGATAAATACTGTTGTCTCCATTTTACAGATGAGAAAACTGAGGTTCAGAGGAGTTAAGTAACTGGTCCAAAATCACACAGCTGGTTTTGGACCCACTTCTGACTTCTGTCTGTGGACTATAGTTTATGTGATTAACTTCTATGTTATATAGTCTTCCAGTAGAAATTGGCTTATTGCCCATGGTAGTTATCTATTTACTTAAAGACTGGGAAGTTCCAGGTAGAACAATTTATTATTCAGCCTTGTTATTTTAAAAAGAGAAAAGAAATGAAATGGATCTGAATGCAGTGTATGACTTTACCATGGCAACATGCCTAACTTGACTCCCTGGAGCAGCTTTCTGCACTGAGGGCTCCCGTGCTCGAAACTGGCCAAACAATTACATTCAAAATCAATTTGACCTAATTGCGAGATTTCCCTTCCTGCTCTTGTAGAATTCCAACTTCTTTAAAGATAGTAATTTAGCCTTATAATAAATTAATGATACCTCAAATAATGGCTGCCTTTTTTATTCATTGACGTTTCTAAGGGCTTTAATATGAGAGAGATACAAATATTTAAGTAAAGCCTGGCAGTTTGACACAGCCAGCATGTATGCAGCATTGTTATATGTTAAGCACTGTACCAGGTGCCCTGGGTGGGGTCCCTGCCCTCAGGAATTGCATGGTAGTGGGGAGATAGCATGTGCACTCAACTAACTACACTGCAAGGCAGTCTTTTTAAACATCAAAGAAGGCTTCATGGAGGAAGCTGCTTTTGAGCTGGACCTCGACACATGGGTGGGCAGAGGCAAAATGTGTGTGTGTGGCAGAAATGAGCATTCGTGATGGCAGCTAGCACTCTGGGAGGCCAAGGCGGGAGGATTGCTTGAGCTCAGGAGTTCGAGACCAGCCCGAGCAAGAGCAAGACCCCTTCTCTACTAAAAATAGAAAAAATTAGCCAAGCACGGTGGCACATGCCTGTAGTCCCAGCTACTTGGGAGACTGAGGCAGGAGGATCTCTTGAGCCCAGGAGTTTGAGGTTGTAGTGAGCTATGATGATGTCACTGCACTCTAGCTTGGGTGACAGAGTGAGACTCTGTCTCCACAAAAAAAAAAAAAAAATCCTCACACTAGCTCCATGAGATAGGACTTCTTTTCCCATTTTGCAGATGAGAAAACCAAGGCTTAGCAAAGTTAAGTATTTTGCCAATGGCCTTTGCACAGATAAGTGCAGTTTGAGTCCCTGTCTCCAAGCTTGACTCCAAAACCCAAACCTACAATGAGAAGGATGGGCTAGAGAAAAAGTTGGAAGCAAAAAACTTGGTAGGAGGCTGTGGCAATTGTCCAGCTGAGAAGTGATGAGGACAGGGAGAGGGCGGATAGATGTGGGAGGACGGACAAAGCTGGGCAGAGTCGATCACCCTGGAGCAACTGAGAGTGGTGGGGAGAGGAAGAGTGCTGGAGGGCAGGGGACAGGACCATGGCCTCACGCACCCTGGTGACTCTTGTCACTGTGGTAAGGATGTGGCTGACTGGATCATCCTGAGTCAGAAGAGTTTGGGAAGTGGACGAGTGACTCAGGTGAAAGCATGATGAGCCTCTGAGTTCTGATTCCAGACCTTCCATGGAGTTACTGCCCATCACCTCTCACCATCCAAGCCTCAGTTTCTCCAGCACTACAGTGCGGCAGTGGAATGCCTTGTTAAGGGATTCCAGAGAATTCACGGCCATTTAAACCAGCTCAGCAGTACCAACCTAGCTCTTGTGAAATAGGCCTCTTTTGAACATCCCAAGTGACAAATCCATTGTGAGCATCCATTCTGAATAGAATGGTAAAAGTCTACAGAATACGCTTCCTCCTTTCTACCACTTAGCAGATGCCTCTCAGGGGAACCCCAGTCTCAGATTGGACTTCCTGCCTCTGTGTCCTAATGAGCACTTTAGTAAGCAATGCGGCCATTCCTTCTGAACCACAGGCCCATTTAAACTGAAGGCTTTAGGAGGAAGGAATGCACAAGTAGGAGCTTTCAGATTAGATACGTGATTTCACTCTCCTAAAGAACTTTTTCTTCAAAGAGCTCAATCATCTTTGCAAATCTGTTCACAACCTACCGGTAGGTAGTCCTCGCAAGAGCCTCGTGGGCAAGCTGTAACTTTTCATTTCCTTTGAACAGAGCACGGGTACCGCTTCACAGACCCCTCAGAGGACCATGGTAGCATGGGGGCGGGGAGAGTATGGGAGAGAGAAGGTGCTGTGCCCACATCTCCACAGAAGCTACGCTGGCCAGAAGCAGCACCTGAAGATGATGTGGTCCACAGTGCCCCCTAGTGGTGGGAAGTCATCTGGTGCTCTTTGTTCTAGGGATGTGACATGGCCTGTTTTAAACATCTTGTGGCCCAATTTCCTTTTTATTGGGGAAGATTTATTCCTGGGCTAGAGCTACCCTGGCATCTGTCGCAGGTTCAGTGATACCCTGAAGGCAGCACAGTTTGGGAAGATTCAGGCCTGTTGTTTCTTCCAATGTCTGGAAGAAAGGTTCAGAAACCAAGGGGTAAGGAGAATGGGGCCTGGAAATGATCCTTGCTTTCAGAGGTGCTCTAGCCTTGCCCTATCTTACGTGGCAGCCACCAGCCACATGTGGCTATAGAGCATTTTGGAATGTGGCTAGTCCGAATTGAGATGAGCTGTAAATGCAAATATACATTGAATTTTAAAGACTTAATGTAAAAAAAATACTTTTTTATGTAGCTTACACGTTAAAATGCTAATATTTTGAGTTAATGAAATATACTAAAATTAATTTCATCTGTTTATTTTTCCTATTCTCTGTGGCTGCTAGAAATTTTAACATTACATTTCTGCTGGATAGCATTGCTCTTCACGGATGGGCTTTGCCAAGAGTAGGGGCCCATGTGACCAGGGCAGGTTCTGGACCTGCCCTTGAGCCAACTTCCACAGCTGAGGCCAACCTTTTGAAGAGGTGGAGGGGGCTTGGCCTTGGTGATTCACCCCTTCCCTCCCAAAGAGCCCCCTGAAATCCCACCATTCAAAAGTCATCACTTTGGATAATCACAGCTTTTTGAAATGCAAGTACCCTAGGATTAAGAGCTTCACCCCTACACTGGACATTCTGGGATCCTGGATGCCTACAAGATAGAGGAGGGGGCTCTAGAGGGAACTTCGAGGTAGGAAAATAGGAGTTGGAGGATGCCGAATCCCCTTGGCAGCATCATTCCTGCATCTTGTGGTCAGCTCTTTGGCTTTGAGGCCGCCTGTCTCATATAGGTTGACTTCTGCCCTGTTTGCTTGTCCTTAGAAAATGGGCAGTTTTATGCCCCCTGGGAGTTTTAGAAGAGTTATATCAGAAGTATTATTTTTTCCTTTCCTCTGTTGTACTGATTCTGAGTGGTTTACCTAACCTTGGAAGGCTAAATTTCTTTTGAAATATACAAGCACAGTTCCTGTACTTTATGTAATAAAGAGCCCTGATGACTGAACATAGCGTTACAATGTGGGGTATATGGAACAGAATTTGTTTTGCAGCTTGGCATGCTTTAGACAGTTTTTAAGGGAAGAACTGACTGCAAGCTGTATTAGATGTGGTCAGTGTACTGCGTGGGGCTCCAAAGGGACAGCAGCAATTCTTTAGGGGTCTCAGTGTATGAATCCTGGGCAGGTCTCTCACAGACTTTGTCTTCATGTTTAGTCATGTATGTTCTTTCCAGTATGTGTGTGATGCATTCTGTGTGCTTAATATTAAATGAGGATTCAGTGGGACTATCCAAATTGGGATTTAGGGACCAAGAATGAGTTTGCCACTCATGTAGCATTGTATTCTTAGACTTGAAATGCCTGGGGATTTTTGTTTTATTTTATTTTGTTTTCTCTTGTAGGCTTTTGTAAACTGGAAAGAGGCTAAACTGACTTGGAGTTTTTTCAAACAGTCTTTCTTGAAACAGATTTTGACAGAAGGTAAGTAAAAGTCACTCAGAGCAGTCAGGAGAACATAGTAGGAGGGGATTTCACAGGAATGCTGATTACCTGCATCCAGACCGCCTGTTTTTTAAATAAGGAGAGAGAAACCAACATTTATGTAGTTTTATGCTTTACTTAATTTGTCTAATTTAAATCTGTCCACAGCCTTGGATATTGTCCCCCTTTATTATGAGTGAGGAAACTGAGGGTCCATGACATTATAGAACTTTTTCAGGGTTTAATAGTAACAAGAAACAGCTTAATTGGGATCCAAGTCTAACTCCAAAACCCTATGTTGTGTCATTTTGACAAATTTATTATAAAAATATTGCATCAGTTACAGAAAACTTGGAAAATAAAGAAAACGATCCATAACCTCATTATGGTATCTTAACTTTTTATCCATTTTCTTATTTTTTAAAATTTTTTAAGGAGCAGGTTTTCATCATTTTACCTTCTTAGGCAAGATTCACCTGTGTGACAGTTTGGTCCGCCTTCTGACTCCTGTCCTTCCTGTTTAACAGTGACAGAGCCCTCAATGCAGAGGGCAAGTGGGGAGCTGAAAGTCCATCTGCCTAGTTTTTGTATTGGTTTATTTGCACCCAGCTTTAATTCAAAGAATGAGATTTTTTTTTTTTTTTTTTTTTTGAGACAGAGTCTCACTCTTTTGCCCGGGCTAGAGTGAGTGCCGTGGCGTCAGCCTAGCTCACAGCAACCTCAAACTCCTGGGGGTCAAGCGATCCTTCTGTCTCAGCCTCCCGAGTAGCTGGGACTACAGGCATGCGCCACCATGCCTGGCTAATTTTTTTTTCTATATATTTTTAGTTGTCCAATTAATTTCTTTGTATTTTTAGTAGAGATGGGGTCTCGCTCTTGCTCAGGCTGGTTTCGAACTCCTGAGCTCAAACAATTTGCCCGCCTCAGCCTCCCAGAGTGCTAGGATTACAGGCGTGAGCCACTGCGCCCGGCCCAAAGAATGAGATCTTAAGGTAGCTATAAGCTGCTGAAGGCAGTAGTCCCTCTCTATGTATAAATTTCATGTCTATACATCTATATATCTATTACTGGACTTATTTCTTAATCTTTTTAAAAATTATCTTTTAATTATAAAAGTGTTATAGTCCCATTACCAAAAAATTGGAAAATAGAAAACAGTTACCTATAATCTTAGCATTCTAAAATAACTATTGTTATTATCTTGTAATTTTCTTTCTCCCCCTCCCCCATCTCTATTTTTTGTTGATTGTGTCTCCAGAGGAAAGAGACTCCCCTCATGCCTGGGTTTCCCTGTGTGTGAGCGGAGGAGTAAGACCAGAAGGTGTCTGAGGGCTCTTTGAGCTTTGAGAGCGCACGTTTCTAGCCTGAGCTTGTAACTCTGCCATTACAAAAGTTCCGAGGACTTCTGGGGAAGGGAGGGCCAGAAGCCTCTGGAAAGCTGAGTGAAGCTGCCTGAGCTATAAGGTCCTTGAGAACAGAGCAGGGATTGTGCTGGTCACCTCTGCCCTGCTGCTGGGCCTGGCACATGGTGGCTATTCAGCATGTATTGTTAATGGAGTCAGAAAAGCAATGACAGAAGGTAGCTGTAGTGAAAGTGTGTGTTATGATAGTTCGCATTGTTCTTAGAACAGGATAATCAATGGAGGGAGTTTTGGAAAGGACAATTGCTAGTATGTCCTTTTTTTCCTCCTAAGGTTTTAAGAGACGTTTAAATGAGTCTGAGGGAATGGATCCAGTCCAAGTAATGGCCCTACATTGGTTGTCTGGATTGCAGTCTCTAGACATATATTTGCTGCAGCAGGTTTAAGTTAGTCACACACTAAAGCCTTTAAGCTTGACCTCAGTGCAGTGCCAGGTGCCTGCTCCACCGCTGGGCCACCCTGGCCTGGGCCACCCTGGCCGGTAGAAGGCCGTTAGGAACTTCTCAGGGCCTCCATCTCCATGGCTGTGAAATAAGGAAGTGGCTTGACCAGGACCACCAGATTCTTTATATCTTTAAAAACTACAGCTCTGGACTAGGCGCAGTGGCTCACGCCTATAATCCTAGCACTCTGGGAGGCTGAGGCGGAAGGATCGCTTGAGCTCAGGAGTTCGAGACCCGCCTGAGCAAGAGCAAGACCCCGTCTCTACTAACAATAGAAGAATTAGCCAGGTGTAGTGGCGCATGTCTGTAGTCCCAGCTACTCAGGAAGCTGAGGCAGGAGGATCGTTTGAACCCAGGAGTTTGAGGTTGCAGTGAGCTAGGCTGATGCCATGGCACTCTAGCTGGGGTGACAGAGCAAGACTCTGTCTCAAAGAAAGAAAGAAAAAAAAAACTACAGCTCTAAAAGAGTTGAAACCACTTTTTGTCAAAGCAAAAATATATGTGCTGTTACCTTCTGCCCCCACACTTCCTGAACACTCTGTGCCAGGTGCTGAGAACGCAGAGATGCATGAGTAACAGGCTGTGGCCTCAAGGAGCTCATTCTCTCACCAAGATGCAGACATTTGTGTGGTTAACTCTTCCCGGGCTGTGAGGGCTATAGTACTTGGAGACGTGAACTCATTCACCAGAAGTCCCTTGAGTGCCCTCTCATTTCCTGGAGCTCTGCTAGGAAACCAGTGTCATAGAGATGACTGAGATGTGGTTCCTGCCCTCAGGGAGCTTACAGAGTATGGGAGGGAGAGGCCTATTCTGTCAGAGACAGGGAGGGCCCTGCAGAAAAGCCATTCTAGGTGGTGAGAATACCAAGAGCTGAATCCCAGAGCCCCACTGGGCCCAATCTGACTCAGAGCAGCAGAGGGCTAAAACTCTCCGGTAGGTAGGGTGTAGCAGAGGATGACAATGTGATGGGGGTGAGGTTGGTGAAAGGAGGCCAAAAGGTAGCTTGGGGTCAGTGTATAAAGGTCTCAAATGGAAAATTAAGGAGCCTAGACTTTTTGCAAACACCAAAGAGCCATTTAAACGTGTGATAGCTGGGATTGACCTAAAAGCTGTATTTGCAAAAGCTGCAACCATTAGTAGTGAGAGTAGATCAGAGTATCACAGAGATACAGGCCTGGGAGGACCTGCAGAGATCCCTGCCACACATATAGTGGCAGGGAACTTGTTAGGGAGGCAAGGCCAGAGGAGAGTCTTAGGAGAAGATCATGACTGCTTCTAGCCTCTTAATGTTTTCCTTTTTCAGCAAGCTGTCAGAAGGTGAAAATTTCCTCTTTAGGGCAGTAGGTACTGTTTAGTGCTCCATCTCCATAGCGGTCAATGCTTTTAACTCTTGAATAAGAAAAGTCATGGAAGCCAAGGCGGTGGGGCTCCAGGCTGGCATCTTCACCTTGAAGGCATTAGACTGTCTTAGATTTGAATCATGAACTCAGGCTCCAGAGCTGCCAGCCTCCAGGGAGCTCTCTCCACCCTGCGAGGAACCTATTGATGAGCCTGTGTACATAATCATGGGCATTTCATTTCACAGATAATTTATACTCAGATTATCTGACCTCCCTTAAAACTTGGGATAATTATTTTCATTATTAACATTTTATTAATCTCCACATACTTTTTTTAGAACTTATTTTCAGACTTAAATTTTTTTGTTGTTTTTAATGTAACTGGCTTGGAGATTTGCTGTCAATGAAGCCCTCAACATTTTCCAAAGTGCTACTGGAGATTAATTGAAATCAACATTAGAACAAGGAATGTATCTTTAACTGATCATCTGATTTTTCTCCTTTGAGAATATTCCTCAACTGGAAAAGTCAATAGATGATTAGAGAAAGGAAACAGGAAATTAATGTGCATTTGGAATGCTAATTATTTTGCTTTTTCACTTA
>RJWJ010044419.1:0-12183 GCA_004363605.1 Indri indri | reverse complement strand
GTCCTTGGCCCTCATCTCCGGCTGGGACAGTGGGGCCATCTGTGCGGCACCATTGACCCGCAGGCTCACGAATGTTCTCAATCTCCAAACAGCGATAAAATTCCACTCACTAAACCTCCTGACTGAGGCTGGTGGGATGTAGGCATTCCAGAAAGATTGTCATCAGTGCCCATTTCTGTGCCCAGCAAACAAGCGTCCCCAAGGTTCTCGACCCCCTGGACCCGACTTAACGGTAACTGCAGATCGGCACTTGCTGTCTCTCACACACATGCCCAGAACATCTGGCACCCCAGGTACTGGAAGCTTCCTCATTTAGGAGTTTTTCGTTTAACATTGCAGCTGTTTTGCTGGAACCTTGCTAAACTGTACTACTGGCTTGCCTACTTTCTTAAGCAAAAGGTGCCAACAGTTTTGTTTCATTCTGTGACCCTGCTGGGGATTGTTATGACTACCCAGGTGTCACCATAGACTGTCAGGTGCCTGCTTTGGAGTTCAGGGCCTCTACCTGGGGCTTCTGTCTGGCATGTGTCAAGAACTAGGTTTTGCTAGTTTGCTAGGCTTGTGTTATGGTTTGAATGTGTGCGTCCATCTGACATTCACATGTTAGAATTTAAACCCGGTGTGATAGTATTAAGAGGCAGCCTTTGGGGAAGTAACTAAGTAGCAAGGGCACTGCCTTTGTCAATGGGATTATAAAAGGGGCTTCAGAATGCTGAGCTGCCTGATCCCTGTCACTCCGCCATCCCATGTGCCATGCGAGGACACCCACTGGAAAGCAGAGAGCAGCCCTCACCATATACCAAATTCTACCAGACATGGAGCCTGCTGGTGCCTTGATCTTGGACTTCCAGCCTCTAGAACTGTAAGAAAATAAATTTCTATCCTTTAAAAATTACCCAGTTTCAGGTACTGTGTTACAGTACCATGAATGGAGTAAGATTACTTGTATTAATATTATAAATGGAGCGGATGAGTCCTGCAGAAATACCTGTGTACTCTTCCTGCAGAGTGTAGCGTGAGGGCTCTCATGAGCAAGGCTGCTCTTGTAGAGACCCAGAGGCTCTTTCGTGGGGCAGGTTTGTGGGGGCTGCTTCCGTATCTCATGGTTGTTCTTAGTAATCTGCCGATAAACAGGATCTAACTACAGTGTGCAAAGCGCATACAGTCTCAATGGAAACTCAAACTGTAAGAGCATTCGCCGGGTGCCTGGCATGAAACAGACCCCTGCTTGTCTCGGGGCTCCATCCTCCTGACTTACTTACTTCCTACACACCCCGCCTCTTAACACTGTCACTTGGTGGTTGGCTCCAAGGCACGAACCTGGGGGCGTTCAGACACGGCAGTGCCGTCCACACCGCCCTTTCTTCCCCACCCAGCCATGTCCTTCCTTTATTGCTTCTGTTAAGCGCAGCCTATCTTCCGTGACCTTTTCAGTCCTATAACTCAGTGGCTTCGTTTTTTGACAATAAATCACAAAAAGGTGGCTTAACTATTGAAAATTTTATTAAAATGATTATGATAATGACTTCATTACTCTCCGAGGCTTCCAGATCTTCTCTGCGTGCCGGGGAAGCCGGCCGTGCGGAGGCATCTGAGAGTTGCTATTAACCTCCCCTGAATTGAAAACAGGGCCGGATGAACAATGTTGGAAGCGGGCCCGACCCTTTTCAGAGATAACAGTCAAATTATAGCATCCCCAGTTTAAATATAACACTTCTGCATTATTAAAAAAAAGTCATATTAATTCATGGTAAACTGAAATTTAATTTTCTCTAGATTAGTTAGAAAAAAATGAAGACTCTTTATCTGCTTAATTCGGTTACCATGGGGACAGAAAGTCTTTAGGGGAGAGCCCGTGTGACATGGCGCGGGGCCCCATCTCCACCTTCAACACCCAGTTCTTCTGCTCTTACTCTTCCTGTGACCTGCACAGCTCCCAAGGAGCCCAGACCCCACATGGCCCGGAACACTGTCACCCCCAAGGCTTTGCTCCCGTCAGTCACCTCTGACCCCCTTCCTCCCAGCCTCCCAAACAGCACGTCTGCCAAAACCAGACTCGCATTCCACTTCTGTGCTTCCTTTAACTCCACGGTGACAGCGGCTTGCTCCTCTGTCCTAGAGCTCTTAGCAGTTGAGTTGGGGGTAAAAGAAATGAGCAATTTGAAATAAAACAATGTGCTTCGCAGTAGGCAGAAACCTTTCGGTAAATTCTCCAGGTCAAGATCGTTTCCATCATTTTTTATCCGCCTGAGGAGCACCGGCCTCAGTCACCTTTGCGTCTTTGGTGATCGTATGCGGGGTGTGGGGCTGGGAGCTCTGATGTGTGGTTGGTGGGGCTGTGACACCCCAGCCCTGCAGGTCCCCAGGAGGTGTCTCCTGGTGGCGGTTGTTGTGCACTATCCAGGGCGCTGACTCCCCTTCCATAAATGCGATCCTGTGAAATTGTTTGTAAAACGGTAGCGTTTGGGAAACGTGAGTGCAGCCCAGTGAGGTCGCGGAGCTGAGTTGAGAATTGTCAAGAGAGATGAGTTGTTAGCGAGGAGAGTCTGGTTTCTGCTCCTTTGTATACACGTTCAGCATCTCTCCACGTGCAAAGTCTGCCCCGGCCCTGAGCTATCCGTGAAAATGATGCTCCCATTGGTCAAGACGACGGTGTGACCAAGGACAAGCGAGCCACAGTGCAAACCTCCTCCACCAGCGGAAGCGCAGCACCGGGCCGCGCCGCAGATGATCAGCGTAGATGGTAAACACGCGTGCTGCCACCCCCATTCGCGTGTTCATTTATCCATTAATACAGTTTACACATGTTTCTTAAGCATCCGCTGTGTGCTAGGTACCAGGGATTCCGTGGTGAGCAAGCGGAGAACTGACGATACCCGGTCAGGGAGACGGGTAAGAATCAAATGTAAGCACATGAGCAAATGTGAAGTTGTAGCTGGGACAAGTGTTCCGAAACTGAGAGAGAGGCAGGGGATGCTGGCGGTGGCCTGTGAGCTGGAATTTAAGCCCGCAAGGCCAGGCAAGACTCCCTGAGCTTCTGGGCTAAAACTGAGATCTGAAGGATGAGTAAAAGATGAAGAGGGTGGGAAGAATGTTCTAGGCAGGAAGACGTGGCAAAGCCCTGAGGGGGAGGGCACAGGTGGGCACATCCTTCCAGGCAAGAGGGGAAGGAAGAGATGGGAGACGCGCATGCCCCACAGGCCCCGTGGGCCGCACCATCCCAGGAGCAACGGGACCCGGGGGAGGGTCTGAGGGGTTGGAAGGGGGTGAGGATGACACATACGTGCACGTGGAAAAAATCCCTTCCTCTCCAGAGTGGAGAACAGGTGGGAGGAATGTGAGCATGGAGGTGAGCAGAACACTCAGAGGTCTCTGCAGCCCAGGTGGGGACACACAGCCTGACCCTCAGCTGGGAGGTCACTGTAGCCCAGGTGGGGACACAGGAAGCTTAGACCACGATGGCAATAGTTGAGTGGAGAGAAAGGGACAGTGTTAGGAGATGCAATGTTGCAAAATCCATGTGACAGGGTGACCCACTGATGATGGCTTGCTAGGGAAAGCGAGGTACCAAGGATGACTGAAGTTCTGTGCTCTGGATAAAGATAAAACTCAATTCTGAGAGAGCTGTGTACTTTAAATGTTTCTGCAAGGTTCCCCAGGCCACTCCAATCAACTGCAAAGCTTTATCTTTCACGAAACATGACATTAAGTTAAGACCCAACTATCTTTTTTAATTTGCTGTGTACATCAAACACCATAATGAATAATCAGAAAATGAACGAATTCCAAATTCTGTATGACACTTGATTAGTTTTTGTTTTCAAAATGGAAAGCACAAGTGTCCCCAGTGTACAGAGCTAGATTTCAAAATTTCCCAAAATTAAACAACTCCAAAAAAGATTCCTGGCAATGTCCAGAGGAAGCTCCCATTGGGGATACAATGCGATGGTGTTAGGGGCCTTTCGCAACATACGATCAGTTCTGTAATTGTTCACATTTTTAAAACATTCTGATTTCAGAGTAAGCCTATCACGACCAAGGAGTGACCCACACCTTTAACCCCCTTTGATCTTTAGGAAAATGTGCTCAGAAAATAGGCAGTTTTCTGAGACTAGTCTGCAAAAAAAATGGGTAGCAGAGTTTCCTTTCAGAAGACATTATGTATTATACATTTAGAAGTTTACATGTGTGTATATATAACAGGCACTTGATGTTCAGCAAAGCACGTCGCCTCTCTCCACCTCACCTGTTTTCATAATAAATATTAATACTTGGAAGGATCACATGCTATCTAAGTTCTCTTCAGCTCCTGATATTTTTTGATTCCACTATTTTAATGTCACCTCCCCCACCCAGGAATAAAATAAGAAAATTTTAATTGCTGTTTTTTTGTCTTTATCATAAGAAAAAATGGGAAGAAAAGAAAATACTACTGGTTTGGAAGTCTGCCATGGGACAGGCTCTGTGCATGCGTGTTGTATCTCATTAGAGATGCACACGCTACAGTACCCTAACACCTGCGTAGGGGTGTTCATGTTACCTGTTCTGTGGATAAACAGACCGATATTTGAAGAACTGAGGAATTTATTAACTTCTGCAAAGTCACTTGAGGCAGGATGTAAACATAGGGATGTTTGGCTTCAAAGTCAAAATTCTTTGCCCAGGTCCTTGGACTCCCTCATCTTCCAGTGCACCTGTGCCCCCCCTCGCTCCATGGAGACAGTAATACTCTAACTCACAATTTTTGCCCACTAGCCCTTAAAACTGGAAGGCATTTGTTATTACCCACTTTTCATGAATGAGCAATCGAGATGATTTAGGTAACAGCTGTTGAGTTTGAGATGTAACTAGAAGCACGTCTTCCTATTTATGCATCTCCCGCAGACAAGGTGAGACGTGCAGGAGGTGGGTCCGCAGAGAAGTGGGAAGCACGAATGGGGGGAGAAATCCTGGGGTGGAGTTGTGGGGCCAAAGGCAGGCGGGAGAGAAGACAAAGAGCCTTTCACCAAATGGCATCGTGTTCGCAAGATGCTCTTTAAGAAATTCTAGTAAGACCCAAAAATGTCTTGCCAATGACATAGATGCCATTTGAAAAATAGAAACTGGAGAATTTTTGTCTTAGTCAGGACATGAGTTAATGAATATAAGATACTTGAAGAATTAAGCATCAGGGCTGCAGACGACTGCAGAAGAGCAGAGAAGAGAAGGGGCCCTGCGATTCCTGGCGTGAGAAAGGCCCCAGCAGAGGAGCGAGCGCCAGTGCTCACCCAGTCCAGGTGGTCTCCAAAGGCACAGCGTTCCTCAGGAGGACCTTCCCGAGGTCTCGACATTCGTTGAGAGTTTAAGCATCTTTCATTGCGTAGTCTGCCATCCACGGGGCGTAGGAACGTTGCCAAATCCGTTGCCAAATCCCAGATTATAAGGCAGAAGATACGTGTTTCTATTTCCAACCTTTTGTGGGATTGACTCTACATGGGCATCCTTAGGCATCTCTTCTGACAGAGATCCACAATTCATATTGTTTTAGTATGTATCAAAGCAAATGTGGCCAGAGAGAGGTATAATTATTTGCGTATTGTTAGTGGTATGTGGTCCCTAGGGCCAGAGAACGGTGAGGCTGAGGGTCAGTGGTCAGTTGTCAATAATGTTCCTTGATTTTAGAAGTCACTTGTCTCCTCTTTTGCACCAGAAGAGTGGGGCAACAGTTTCCGTCAACAAGTTCCCAGGATCCAGTATGGTAATAGGTGGTAAAGAGAACAGTTGTACACTGTTGGTGGCAATGTAAAGTCGTGCTACAGAAAACCATAGGACGTTTCCTCAAAAAATTAAAAATAGGATTTTCACATGATCCAGCAGTCCCACTTCTGGGTGTTTATCCAAAAGAAGTGAAACCAGGATCTCAGAGAGATGTCTGCACTCCCGTTTCTGCTGGAGCACCGTGCACAGTAGCCAAGATGCGGAAACGGCCCGAATGTCCGCCGATGGGGGGAGTGGCTAAAGGAACATGTACACACACACACAGACACACACACCTCACAATGGAATATTATTCAGGCTTAAAAAGGAGGAAATCCTGCCACACGTGACAACAGGGACAAATCCGGAGGACGTTATGCTAAGTGGAATACGCCCTCACAGAAGGTCGGATAGCACGCAATTCCACTTGCATGAGGCCCCTGAAACAGTCGAGCTCACACTCACAGAGAGCAGAATGGTGGTTGCCAGGGGCTTGGGAGAAGGGAAAGGGGGGAGTTGCTGTTTAGCGGGCACGAAGTTTCAGTTATGCCAGATGCATAGGTTCTAGCGATCTGTTGTGCAACACAGTGCTCACAGTTAACAGTATTGCACTGCACACCTACAACTTTGTTAAGAGGGCAGATCTCACGTTGTCTGTCTTTCCACAACAATAATAACAGCAAAGCTCTGCAGCACCGCGCGGGCTGGACCTGGGAGGGGCCCTCCTCTCCTCGCCAGCCCCGCGATCCACCCCCTTTCTTAAACTCCAGCCAGCCTGCTGGCAAGGACAGGCTCAGGGCAGGTGAGGCTGATTCAGGGTGTGGCCATCCAAAACCGAGTGAGGACCCGGTGCCAGGCACTGTCTCTGTGTTCAGCTGGTAGAAACACCTACTGTCTATTCAAAGGGACCCTCGGGCAAAATGAGGAAGTCCTGGGAATGGTTCTGGGCCGGCATCTCATCTCTCAGCGCTCTCGTTCACTGTAGTTACAATTTATTTAACCTGTTCAGAAATTTCAGGAGAAAATAAGTGGATAAGAAATCAATAATAATGAATAATCTCCCATGCAGAAATATCATTAGGGATTATTTTTCTTTATCCCATTGGGAATAGCAAATTTAAAAGATATCATTATAAACTCCATAGCCCGAGCTAATAGAATTAATAATCAAACAGGATCTTCAGATCAATAATTCTCAAATTGTTTTTTGTAGTTCAGTAATTCCCAGTGTGTACTTCACTCTGAATCTGACACTTCATTTTGAAAACAATTTGGAGTGATTTTTGTGCCTATGAAAGATGCCAAATTGGTAGTTTAAAAAATTGATAGTTTCAACCCAACACTGATGAGACAGCAAATGATCAGTTTGAGAGTCAGTTTCTTCCTCCTGCACGTCAAGGGTCCTTGGCCCATCAAACCGCCTCCAAGTCCTTATTTAATTCATTTATGGATTAATTGATTCATAATTGAGTTAGCTTCCACCATAAAGCAGACCAGTACTACGCCCTTGAATTTAAGACAGGAATAAAAGTAGTTGACACAAATTTTGTTTCAAATAAGTCATTATTATTATTTTTTTGATAGTTAAGTATCAGAGTTGCCTCCATGGTCTAAATGTTGTCAGGAGAGAGCAAACTGGCAGGCTGAGAGAGGGAGAGATGGGGACTGGGAAGCGTCTGTTTCTCTTCATTTTAGTAGTACCCTAAGACATTGCCCTGGGTTCACAATTGCAGGGACAGGGTGACAGTTTGAATTGGCATTGAACATTATTTTTAAGTAACATATGTTATATTTGAACAGTGGTTTATATATATATATATATATACACACACATACATATATATATTACATATATATGTTAATTTTAGCCGTATAAAGAGATTGAAGATAAATATTTCTGGTTTGGGAATGGAAGGTCAGGAAAGAAAGTTAAAGAGGCACAGGCTCTGCTCTGGCACCCTGAGAGCCACTGTGTGCTCACGTCCCCCGCCACCCGCACACACGCACACAGCATTGCGCTGACATCACATGCCCAGCACACGAAAAGTTCTGCGGGAAAGCAAGAGGAACCAGGAACGGCCCCACCTTTCATCAGAAGCAGGTGAAGATTGGCTCCGCAAAGAATGCCAATCCGTAAAGCATTTCTCAGTTCTCACAAAGAGAGAACAGCTGAAATAGACCTTGATCAGATGCAGGGGACTGTCCCTGGGGACGGGTTCTCTTGTCGTCTTTCTACCCATTGCCGTGACTTCCTCGCCTTGAAGAGGCTGACGTAGTTCGAGTCCCCCCTGGGTCTCGTGACTTCGCCTCCCTGCTGCGGGCTCCCCCAGGCTATGAACCAGGCATGGCCTTCCAGAGCATGAGGGACCCTCATTCTCCAGTGGAGGGGCTGGGGGGCTGGAGGTGCAGGGTCGCCCGGCGTCCCTCTCTGGTTACTGTGAGCCTCCATCTGTCTCCCCCAGTCCTGTGCGCCCCTCTGGCCTCCTCACCGAAGTGCAGAGACCGAGGTTGATCCAAAAGCACTCTTGCAGGTTTTCTGGTTCTTGTCATTTTGCCACTCGAAATATTTACAGAATGAGTGCTAAGTGCCAGGCACAGTACTAACCTATAGGTTATTTTACGAAGAGTAGAACCAAAATAAAACTGATTATAAAAAAAGTAAAAGCTGATTATAACATAAAATCAATCTAAACTATTCTAGCTGTGAATGCATAAAATAAGTATTTTTGCATTACTGAGAAGAAAAATAGTTCATCTCACCATTCAGTTCAGAGCATAATTGGCCGTTATTCATTTTTGGCACTCATAAGACATCCTGAAAGACAGAGTTTGAATGCGGCATCCAGTGGATGATTCCTCGTGCATACTGAGCCTTTTTACTGTTTCCCACTCTCTTTACACTTGAATAAAGATAGGAGCCTACAGGGTCCTGAGGGGGTGTCCTGTGCTCCAGATCTTAGGATCTCAGGTTTGCCGCAGGTCACAGTGACCCGCATGTGACATGGAGAGAGACACCGGCACGACCTCCATCTGCTCTCTGCCCTTCCATGCGGTGTGAGACAGCCGGAAACGCTGGGCAGTCACAGCGGGAAAGGAGGACTCTCACCAGACCAGCCCGCAGAGCACTCGGCAGAGCCTCCGTGAGCACCTCGGTGCTCCCTGGGGAGACGGTGCTCCCTGCGGTGCAGCAGGCAGGATGATCGGAACCAAGGTGTCGGTGTCCAGATAAAGTTGGGCCTGGGAGTCCCCCACTGGGTCTAACAGCACAAAAGCGCAGACTGTGAGGTTGGGGGAGGGGTGGCACTGATGGGTAGAAAGTGATTTTCAAAGACAAGGCGCGTCGGTGGCCCTTCTGCCTCTGTGGTGTCCCCTCGATCCCCGTGGATGGCGGGGGCGGCCTCCTCACGCCGCAGCCCCAGGTGCTATTCCGCCATCCTTCCTCCTCACTCTCCCCTCCCCCACCACGTCCCTTCTGTGCCTCTCTGCTCCTCTACCTGTGCCCAAGGCCACCTGGCCCCCTCCCATCTAGAGCTCTTACCAGCCACAGATGAGAGAGAACATGTCAGGGACTGATCACAACCTAAAAGCTGCCAGGAACAGCCTCTCTGAGGGCGGCCCCAGGGCCTCCTCTGAAAGGTTGTCGACAGCCCGTGGGTGAGTTTCAAATTATGGAGCATATAATAATTGAGGCCAGCTGACGTCCTTGAAGATGACCATTTTTCTATTCCATGCTTCAGGGAGGACACTGTCCGTGGTATGGACCAGCATCATGCAGCCCCAGGACTGCCATGGACAGGGTCACTTGGGCATGTCAGTGGGGCTCCGACAGCCTTGTATTTCATGCTGCAGCACTGCGGGGACAAATACTCGCTTCGGGACCAGTGGGAAGAAGTCAGGGCTTGGGAGGGGCCCTGGCAGTGGGCGGGATGATGGGGTGGGGGTGAGATGCATGGAGAGGGGGCAGGTTCTGGAAGGCATTGTGCTGTCTGACAGGCGAACATGCCCTTCATGTGCAGGGAGCGACTGTCCAGTCAAGTGTAGGCTAAGAACCAGCAGTCGGGAGTCCCCGGTACAGAAACAGGTGTCCCAGCAAACACCAGACCCAGAAACAGGGACTCTGAGGGTGCGCACATCTGGAATGATTATCCACGGATTGCAGAAATCCCAGTCGCCACGCAGGGCTTTGCGGGTGGGGCCAGGCCCTGGAAGGTAGATGAGCACCGCCAGAGCGAGAGCACGTGTCCAGATGGGACAGGGTTAGGGGTGACTGATAGGTTATTCCTGCTTCAGTGACTCCTGTCTTCTGTGGGGTTGGTTGTGAATCCTGGAGGCGGCATATGGGGAATAAATGGCACCACTGGAGAAGGAAAAAGGGTGGGCGCCAGGCAATAGTCCCACTTTCAGACCCTTTGCCGCAGCGGTCCTGTTAGCATGCTCTTTCCTGTTTTGAAAACACCTTTTGTCCTGGCCAGGCGTTCCCTCGTCTTCACACAGCTCCCATCAGGGCATCTAGGTCTGTCTCTCTGGCTTTACCTGCATTTGTATCCTGGGGCTGCCAAGCACAGAGAAGCCAGAAGTCAGCAGAACACGGCCGAGATGAATTACGCAGCGCGCAGAGGAACGCAGATGGAAATAGATGGTGTGAGAGTCTGAAGAAGCAAGAGCTGTGAAGTGCTAAAGTCTGCAAGGAGCCTCTCAAGCTCATCTCACTATTTATATTACAGATTACTACATTTCCTGCCAGTGTCAAAAATAAGTCATTGCCAGTTGCTGTGTTTTGAAGAAAGAAACATGGTTAAAATTATTTCACTTAGAAGCCCAAGAATGAAACTGTTGGATACAAAGAAGAATCCGCAGAGTACTAATTCTCGCCAGTTGTCAACTAGAGTAGTCGATAGGAGTTGAACTCAGAAATTATTTTTTTGTAAAAAGCTGAAATAGAAAGAGAAGCCCTTTTGCCGGCAAGGTTAGCAGTAGGATGTGGTTATAAATTATACGCCGCTGGGGAAGGAGGGAGGTTCTGCAAGCATTTCATTGTTGTTGTTTGTCCAAATCACTGCAGTGATACAAAATATTCAGGCACCACAGCACTGGCGGCAAGGAGCTTAGACACTAATGAAATGTTGGGCGTACTTGCTGTGGGTTAAAGCACGGTCACTCAAAACTCATATGTTGAGTCTTAACCCCCAGGACCCCAGGAGGTGACCTTATTTGGAGAGAGAGCCTTTCTAGAGGTTATTGAGTTCTCCAATATGAATGGTGTCCTTAAAAAGAGGAAACGCAAACAGGCACTCGGAGAGGAAAGCCACGTGCAGATGAAGGCAGGAAGCGGGTGACGCATCCACTGCAAGCAGGGCATGCCCGAGAGGCGGTGACCCGGCAGAGGCGGGGGGAGGACACGTTCCCTCTGGCAGCCTCGGAAGGAACCGACCCTGCCGACACCCTGATCCCAGACTTCTGGTCTCCAGGACTGTGAGAGGGTAACACTCTGTTGTCCAGGCCGCTTGGTCCGGGCACTCTGTCACAGCAGCCCTGGGCAGCTATCGCTGTGGGAAAGTAAACAGCAATGCGGCGTGGAACTTGCGTATGGAACAGGTACGATGATGACCACAAACAGGGAGAGTAAGAGAGGTCGTGGGCTGGGTCACTCCGGAAAACCCCGTAGAAAAACCGAGCTCAGTTTGTAATGGAGTGTGGGATCGGTCTGGGAGGAGAAAGGGAAGGAAAGGGGACGAATGTGTTTAGCTCTCACTGTTTAGTTAACTTCCAATGCCTGTTTTGGGTGGCCGGGCTATGCCAGGTACCCTGCGAGGTGTGACACGTGGATTAAGTTTGGACAATGTGGCCAGTGTGGGCTCGTAACAAGAAGGGAGTTCCAGGCAGAGGAAACAACAGCAGCAAAAGCGTCGATTTAAAAACAGTCTCCTCTGGAGGCTGTTTTGGGGACGGGGTAGCTCCGGCGCGTCACCTGCTGGTTGTCTGAGGCGACCTGGGCAGTAACTCGTGTGTGGCAGCTGCTATCTTGGATGTGGCCAGCAGCAGGTTCCAGTCATGGTGAAAGGCTGCCGTCTCCCAGCCTGGCGTTTCACAGAAAATTCCAAAGACAACTTTTGACCTTTAGCATCTCTGTGTCTATTGCTAACTTGCTAAACACTCACCCGGAAATCGCCAGCACCGGTGTTTCCTCCGGATTCCAACCGCCGGGCTTTTACCAACATACTGTGCTCTGGACCTGAGGGGCTTAAATCTTATCACGGAAATGGAAAAACCATCAAATTCAACACCCCTCACACACACGCAAGCACACACACAGGAGAAAATCCAGTTCCCTGGAGAAGGATCCGTCTCAGGTGGGAGACTGATAGTGTCCCGGTTATGTCCTTATTTCCTGAATGATGGAATCATAAACAGTTCATTGAAAGGATCATTTCGGAAGCCCAGTAGAAT
>RJWJ010044418.1:0-12186 GCA_004363605.1 Indri indri | reverse complement strand
AACATTATGTGTGGTCAGAAACGACAGTGAACTAGGACAAGAAATTTAGTAATTTATTCATGCAACAAGTATTCATGGTGTACTTATGACATCTCAAGCATTGTGTTAATCATAGAGCATACAAAAATGTATAACATCATATTCTGCCTTCAAGGAACTCATCATCCAGAAATAGAAATGATTATACAGACATTTATAACAGAGACAAGCGTCCTTAGGGAGAAAATAGAACATGTCTAGGAGAACCTGGGAAGGCTCTGGAAGGAAATAACTGTTGAGTAAGATAAGAATTATTAAGCATGAGAGGACAAAGGAAAGGGGAGGAGAGTTCCAGCTAGAGATAAGAAACCCGAGATGAGAGACATTTTGACACAGTGGGGAACATTAGGTAGTTCACATGGCAGGATCAGGGAGTTGATGGTCTGAATGGAGAGAGCTGCAGTTTATGGGGTGTTCAGGGCTAGATGATGCAGGCACTGGCAAAGCCTCTCTATGCTTATGATTTAGAGAGAACCAGTGCCTGTCTCCCAGCCATGAAGCTTACAGAAATATGTATTATGACACAGATAATATTTTTCAGTCAAACACGGCAGTAAAAGGGTCCGTGGTCCATTTCCCTGCCCTGTGGGAACACAGGCAGTCACTCCATCCCATTCATCCTCCTTACAAGGAGTTTCCCAACCTAAATAAGGGAGAGTTTGGAGGTTGCTGCAGTGTCCACAACAACATGTGTAGGGGTAAGATGTGACCTGGAGAAACAAACTGTACATATCAAAACTGTTAGATTACTAAGACATCCATGGCAATGAAAATAAAATTGTTTTATCCAAGGTCCCAGAATAGGCTTTATAATAGAAAAAAAATAGTGTCTCTAACATTTTAAAAGGATGACCGTGCTCTTGAAGACCACACCGCTTGGATTTCAAAGGCCGATACATGTGCAAATTCATTAGTAAAATGACAACATTGATATAAGAGAAGGCATTTGATGCAGGATTTATGTACATGCTGCATGTTCAGGACATTAATGACACTTCAGTAACCACTTAGAAAAGATGCTAATTTCTCAAAGAATCAAATATTCCTCTATAAATACAGACTATACCCAGCTCTAGAGAACTATTTATTAGAAAAAAAATCTAAAGTCATCTTCTGATTCTAGAGAATATAAACATATTCATGATTAGAAATTATCTATTATAGTATTATTAGATTTTAGATATCCTTTTGTTTATTCCTGAAACTTAACCTCTATTTTATCCTATTCGAGGATCAGTAAGGGTCAATAAACCCCTATCATGTAAAGGAAGGGGAGATCCAAGCCCCAATATTCATTCTAGTTTTATAGCCAAACACACACGCAAACCCTACTTGGAAGAATGTATAAAGAAATACTTTTTATTTTGAGTTTGATTTGCCATTATAAGCCATATAACTTTGGAAAATTGGGAATAGCTACTCTTCACTTCTCTGCTCCAATTTCCCACACTAATGTTGAGGCCTCAATTCTAGACCCTCAAGGGACCACAAGACTACCCGTGGGCTCACCCAAGGAAAATCCTCTGAATCTATTTTTCCAACTTAATCTCAACCAAGTCTCCTTAAACCTAAAATACTGTTCGGTTTTCCATCACCAGAAATATCTCTTCTCACTTCTGCAGTAGTGTCTAGCTCCTTGCTAGAGGGAAGTAGGGAATCAATTTTGTTTCTGAGATGCTTGTAAGAGCAAAGAGAGAGAATTGTTAGGTCAATGAGGGCACTGACCAAATCCTTCAAATGTAAATTGAGTGAGATGAGATGAATTGTGGACATGGTTAATTCTTGGTTAACTGATTAATGGATTACAGAGGAGAGAGTAGAGTAGAAATAGCAGCTTTTGGGGTCTGAAGACTCAACATTTGGCTCTATCACCCACTTAGAATTCAAATGGGAAAGGTGCCATTTATAGCTTCAGCTGTCTTGTTTATGTAGTGGTGGTATTAATCATAGCTATCGCCTGGGATTGCTGTTGAGATCAAATGGGAAAATCGAAAGTACTATGTAAATGGTGGTTATCTTTCCTATTGACACTCTGGGAATTGGTATTTACAGTCTGATACAGTTATTTTAAAGACAAACAGGCCTTCGTGTGCCATGCCGCTTTCTTTGCGTAAGTTAAATTTCCTTTAAACATAAAAAAATGACTGGAGAAGACATTTGCTACATGTCCTGAAATATGCAGCATGTACACATATCCTGCATCAAATGTCTTCTTTGGAGAGGACCAAAACCATTTAACTGTAAAAACAAAAGACTGTGATCCAATCACTGACAGAGGATAGTAATATCCATCATTCAAGGGAGATTGGAGTAATGACTTGTAAATAATGATAACAAAATTTTCAATAAGTAATATTTTCCTGTTAGTATGCATTCAGCCTTCTGCAATGGTAAATGGGTAGTTGTGTGCAAGGAGATGCCAATATTATTATTGCAGTTGAAGTTGTAGTAGTAGTAATGTCAGCAGCAGCAACAGCAGCAATAATAAATAGTAATAGCAGCAATAGTATTTGAGTTTCTTCTCTATGCCAGGTATTGTAGTAAGTATTTTATATTCATGAGCTCATTTAATCTTAAAAAATTATAATGCGAGTGCTATTATTGCTCTCATTTTGTAAATTATAAAACCAAGGCTCAGATAAATGAAATAAATTGTGTTAAGATTACACACCCAGTTAATGTTTCATGGAATCTGAACCTAGAACACTATGATGCCAAACCTTATGCTATTATCCAACATATTATTATTGCTGCTTAAACATTTACCTTAGAGAAACTAGGGCAGCTTTCTTGACATAGTAATAATTTTAATATTAATAAATAAAACAAGTTTACTTGAATAGAAATCAACATTCTGGATATTCAAAAATTTATGAAATATCATAGAACCTTAGAGCTAGATGGGATTTTCAAGGTCATTTAGCTCATCCATCTTTCTTTCTACTGGATTCTGGGACATGCTGGAGATCTTGCCTTTTTTTAAACAAAAGATTTTCATTTTTAATTTGAATGAACCAATATTGCTTTCTCCAGGTAATGAGGATAGAAAATGAACCACATTAACACTATTCCAACGTCTGTCTCCAGCTGTATCTAATGACTTATGTCCATGATTTTTTTTTTTTGACTTGCACTTTGTAAGCCATTAATACTCTCCCCTTTTTTCATAAGTTCATATGAGTTGAGGTTGCCTTGCAATAGAACTATCACAAGTACAACATAAAATCCACCTTCCAACTCTTAGTCTATGAGTCCCCCAAGGCCATTCAGCAAATTGATATTATAGCTGGGACTAGACCTTTTTCTTCCTGAACCTCCCAACCTAAAAATGATGACATATATTAATACTTCCTAAATTTGTCTTTTTTCATATCATTGTTTTGCTTTTAATTATGGGCAATTTACCATGTACTCATGTTCGAATCAAACATCATAACAAATTTTCTCTGCTGATAAGAAGCCTCAGTAATTAAAACACATGCCCTGACATACACACACTCACCCAGCCAATTCCTCTATAGAGGCCCCAGGCATGTATGTGGGTTTTCTTAACCACACTCTGATATGCCAGAAATAGACCCAGACCATGACTTTGTCTCATGAGCTTCTTTAGACAAATTTTCCATCACTGCAAATGCCTGAGGTCTCAGTATTTTCTGGCTCTTTTTGTTGAACATGACAACAAAAACACATTCACTGGATTATTCAATAGCTTTCTGACAGGGTGATATATATTCATTTACTTTTCCTGCAGAGACTTCCTGCAGTTCTTGGCCTAAGTCTATCAGCTCTGATGAAACATATTATATATTCTTAATGTGGATTTTAATATGAAGTTTCTATATAGGAGAATATTAAGCCACCTGAAAACACTTATGTTTTTAAACCCTGCTTTATTGGGTTTGGGATTTTGCTGAGCCCGTTTTTCTTTATCTGTCTTCAGCAGATCTGTTATATTTTCATGATTAATTATAATAGCTTTATTTCATGATTCAGTACATTTGTAATAACATTTCTCATTCATGATCATTCATCACTAAAGTGTGGAGAGCCTGCTTTCTTTTCCTAGGTTGTACTTTATCAATTTAGCATAGAAAATAACCTGACAATTTTTCACCTTCAGGTAGATGTATCTAGATAACAAGGTGGACTCACAAAGTTTGTCTTCCTCAGTTTTAATGTGACATAAATTAAGATCATAAGTACATTAAATATTGGAATTCTCTGTTGAGTAAAACTTTTCTTTCTGATTGATAAATACATTTATATAAAAACTTTTAAAATAACAGCATATTTAACTATAGAAACTCATAAAATAAACTTAAGCTGTGGAAAGTCACCAATATTAAATTATTTGTTGAATTTGGCTCATTTTCTGGTACATTTCCTTCCAGTGTTTTTTTTTTTTTCTTTTTTTCTGTGTATGTTTTCTGTAAACATGTTAATGAAATGATGTAGTTGGAAAGACTAGAGAAAAATGCAAGATAAATATATGATAATTAATTTGTGTTCTCTATAAACTACCAAAATGAATAATCTGAACAACAATCATACTGAGTGTTGGACTATGTTGTTCTATGAAAGCTTTTTAATCTTTGGAAAATTGGGCTTCAGTAAGTCTCTAAGACCCTGGAAATTGAATACGTACATACATTTTCTTCTGATGTGTCTACAGATTAGTCAGATTCTCAGTGGAGTTCATGACCTGACATTGTAAATATCATTAATATAATAATTTATGTATCTGTAAAATGGAAGGGATTTGATTTTATTTTCTCTAATGCCCATTTCAACTTTGGATTTCTTACCTTTCTTCCTGTGCAATAATATATTGTTTGCTATTTCTCTAAAAAATTATCCATAGAAGGAAAATTATCCACACAAATGCAACTAGACGATTCCTGAATGGGAAAAATAAATTGTCCAAACTCTCCTTCTCTGTTTGTGGGATACTGGATTGTAAGGCGTTGCAACGGTTCTTTGTAAGGGAATCTTAAACTGTGAGGAGAAGGGGGCAAAAGTGCAGAATACACACATAAAACCAGGGTGGTCAACAGAGTTGATTTGGAACTCTGAATTAACTGAGCCAGGTGGGAGAGGATGACTTTTGCTTATCAGTAAGGGGAAAAGTCTAAGAGGAATTATAGTGGACGAGGAAGTAAAATCAGGAATTTTAGAATCATAGAAACAAACAAACAAAAAAGGGTAATGGAACAAAGCACAGCACAGTTGTGTAGAAGAAGCAGTGTGGACTGATGTACCAGTTCTCCCACGCGTAGACTGTGCAACGTTGCATGGAAAGCCTGCTGCATTTAATGGACACATCAACTGAGTCAAGGTCTCCTGGTTCTAAGATTTTCTCTACTATTCTATTTCTTACACAGGACACTCTTTCTAAAACAGCAAATTCAGATTATTTAAAAAAAATTAAAGCTGCTGAAATGTATTGAATACAGTAGAAGTAATTTTTTTAAAAGAATAAAGGAGGTTAATTGGGGGCTTTCACAATGAAGTCATTGCAGTTGGACAACTGCCACACCAAACGGAGAGAGAATGGATCACAAGTTACCAGTCAAGAGCAGAAAAAAGTATTCACTGAGCATCAGTCCAAATGCTGATTCCTCTTTATCTATAGTAAGAAGTGGTGCATATCTTTGAGTGGTGTGGTATTTCCCGATCTATGTGTCTGCAACAAGGAAGAAACTATACCTGTAAAGCAAGGGCCATTCTCAGCATGAGCACATGAAATATTAAGATTTAAAGCCTCTGAATGCTTTTTTCCCAGATTTCTGCCACCACAGAACACATAATTACACTAAAATCATTAAGGAGAAGCAGATTGGCATAAACCCTTGAAAGCAGAAGGATAAATTTCAAGTCTTGGCTCTATTACTCAGGAGCTACACAGTTAAGTCATAATTTCTCCTATGAAATGTGAAGATAGTAACTCACTGAGGTCAGTTCAAAGTTTAGTGAGATGACAGGTATGGCAGAACTTCATAAAAGTCTTTAGAAATGTTTAATCTCATACTTACTCAAAAGTAAGCAGTTTGTCCCTGGGATTTACAACACGCAGAGATGATTTAGAGGTTAAGTTTGCACTAAGTAAATAAATGTGTGCTCAAATGGGAAACAACAGTGGTCTCTCCCTTGGGCATTCGTCCTAAAGTACAGCTCAAGGCAGCCAAGTCTCCAGCTCTCAGTGTGAGGCCCATCAGAAAACCACCAGGGACTGACCTTTGCCTGGTATGGAGATTCTTTCACTAGTGTTCCTCTTATAGCTTCTCTGGGCCACTGGACCGAGAGTGGGTGGGAAGAAACTGTAATTCCTGAGATGTGCCAGCAGCTCCCAGAGCCTGGCTATGGAGCAAACATCCATCCTCATGATCTACTATCTTGTGTGAAGAAGACAATTTAGCTTATTTAGGGAAAAAATCACTGACATCAAAATAAATGAGGCTCCCTTTCTTCCCATCTCTGAGCAGCAGAATGTGATGGAAAGTGCTCCAGCCCTGAAGGTAGGATGCCTGGGTTACAGGCCGGTCCTACCACTAGTTCCCATTATGAACTTTATAAAGTCACTAGGCCTCTCTGCCTGTTTCCAAAAGTACAAAATGTTAAAATTGTGTATTTTCCTCTTTCTATTTCTCCATTTGCGAGAACTTAGTTGATACCATCTTCTCAAAATCCTCATTAAATTAGAATCACAGGAGGTGATGATGCAGAAAGAGAGAATTCCTTCCTTAGGGTAATGTGATAGGCATGAAAGAACATGAACTTTAGAAACAACAAAAGAAATGTTCGGCTTTAAATGCAGCTTCCTTACTTCCATATTAGGTTATCATGAAAGATTTTGTTTAGCTCTATTTCTTTGTTCCTGAGAAACTAAGGGTCTCTGTTTTATCATCTGTATGATGGATTTCTCTCTCTTTTTACAATGCTACAATCTCCTGTAAAAGAGGGTTCAGTTGGGCATTAATTGTGTAAAAGCACAGAATTCTTGATTCAGTTTCTTAGCACATCTCTGGATTTTTGAGATGAACAAATCATAGAAAATCCATGCTATATGTGAATTTTAAAGAAAACTTATAACATATGTATATTTATTTGAGGGAAGGAGATATTTCACTATGAGATCTAATTTCTCTTTGGATTAAAAAAAACTAGATGAATTAAGTTTAGAAATGAGCAAGTAGCCAATAGAAGAGCTATTATAGAAGAGATACAAGCAGTGGAGATCTGCTTTGTTTGGTTATGTTTTGAGCAGTGTAAACTTGGGCAAACATGCAACCATGCCGGGCTTCAACCTCCTCTCTCAGAAAATGAGGTAGATTAACGTAAGGCTTTTTACAGCTTTGACATATTATACATGTATAATCCTAAAATATCATTTCTAAATCTTTGGTGTGGATTATAGTTTACCCTTTAAAGAAGATACAGATTGTAAACTACATCCCATTGGGCAGCATTAATTATTGACTATAGATCCAGCTGCATGAAGCCACCTCCTCAGTGCTCTGATGAATGGATCTCTGCAGGAGAAACTTAAGATTTCAGCAACCATCCAATGTATGTTCTTCCTCTTGCCTTCTTCTCCTGGGTGGGTAGATGTGTGTTTGTGTGGGGGATGTTGTTTATGGTCTTCTCTAAATTGGAATTAATCATTTGGAAACTCACTATAATCCTAGTGACCAGAGTCAACAACAACAAAAACCCAAAAAACAAAACTGCTCTATCACCCAGAAATACCAGACTAAATTTAACCTGTAGCATAAGCAATTCTCTAGGGCACTGACCCCACAACTGCAAGAGCTAATAAAGAGGATTTTTTTTAATGCATAATATTTTTCTATCTTTTGACAATTCTTGCCAAAAAAGAGTCACTTTCCTCCCAGAGAAAAGAGCTGAGGGTACGGGTGGCTGAGGGAGAGGAAACATTGGCCCTGTTCAGGGCACGTTGAAATCTGAGCACACCTTGTGATGGGACATGGTTACTTTCCCACCAGCTTGCTTTCTCAGGGCTCCATGTGGAGAGAGCCCATGTAGCAGGAGAGAATGGGCCCAACAAGGAGGTGCTGTGCAACTTATAGCCTAGGAACAAACATAGATCTGGGTACATGGATGAAAAGATGATATGAGACAGAGGCAGTCCTGAGGTCACCATTCAAACATCTGTATCTTACTGGGCCTCAATTATGAAGATAATAAACTACTTAGAATTGAATTTTTGTCTTTTGAAACAAACTCATAAAAATGAATACTATTAACAAAGCAACCACACATTATAATGAGTCATTTCTAAGAATAGTATTAAGAAAGCAAATATATTCACCCCTTTTACTGACCAAGCTAGCCTTACATTTTTCTTCAGCTTGAGGAAAGTTTAGACAATTTTCTTCCTGATGATAGGCCCCCGACCTCCCTTTTCTTAGAGTATTTACTTGAGAAAACTTGAAATTAAAAATTCTTTCTCTCCCCCTTTGAAATCTTCTATAACCCAGGAATGTCTTTCTCAAGGATCTGGGAACCATCCCTTTGAAATGTATTAGTAACTATGAAGAAAGACAGGGTCTACATTTCCCAGTCTCTGTGAGAGGGTAGGAGCCTAACTTTGAAAAGCACCAATTAGCAAACACAGATGGCCTAATCTCATTGACCAACTTCCCCCTTAAGGCTCTCTAGTACTTTCCACTAGCTCACTCAGTTGTTTAAAAACTCTCTAACCTTTTTGTGTAAAGTGACACATAATAATTATACATATTTTGTAACAGTGTAGCTGAGTTCAATCTCTCTTCCTTCTTGCAATAGTCTTGCATGTTTAGCTGGCCAGACACAATTATTTTTTTTTCTTTTTAAATACTACATGACCTTCAGGGCCAGGGGAGTCAGCAGAGAATTAAGAATTAGAAGACCTTTTTCTACCTACTACTTAGAATCTTCCTTAAACACTGCAGTTAACTTCAGTGGACCTTCATTTTCTCATTTGTAAAATGGGAGCCTCAGAGATTCTTGGGAAGATTATACAGGATGAGGAATGTAAACAGCATTATAATTTTTAAGTAATTACATCTAAATAAAGACATAAAGGAAAGATTCGCAGATTCCAAAGGCTCTATAAATAAAGTTTAAATGATAAGGACATTATACAGAATATACAATGAACTACTGTAAATCAATACAACTTAAATAGAAGTGGATTTAGAGGATATGAGCACTCAATTTATACAAATAGAAGGAGAAATAAACAATACGCAAATGGCCTACGCGAAGAATTTATGACTAAGACCCCAAAGGCAAATACAGCAATAAAAAATAAATAAATGGGACTTAATTAAATTAAAAAGCTTCTGCACAGCAAAGGAAATAAACAACAGGGTAAATAGACAACCTACAGAATAGGAGAAAATATTCACAAACTATACATCTGATGTAGGCTAATATCCAGAATCTACAAAGAACTCAAACAAGTCAAGGACAGGAAACAAAATAAGAAAAAACAAGTGGGATTTCATCAAACTGAAAAGCTTCTGCACAGCAAAGAAAAAAATCAACAAAATAAAAATGAAACTTATGGAATGAGAAAGACTATTTGATAAATCTGACATAAAACTCCTTATCTAGGGTGATCCAAGTGCAGTGGTGTTTACAACTAATTGATCACAATCAGTTACAGATTCCTTTGTTCCTCTTCCATTCTCACCACTTTATTGACCAGCCTTGAAAAAAAAAATGTAAAAAAAAAATTTTTAAAGCCCCTTATCAAACCATATATCTGATAAGGAGTTATTGATAACATCCAAAATATATAAGGAATTCATGCAACAGAAGAGCAAAAAACAAATAACCTGATTTAAAAATGGGAAAAGGATCTGAATAGACGTTTTTCCAAAGAAGACATTTAACTGGCCAATGAGTTTGCCAAAGGTATTCAAAATCACTAATCACCAGAAAAATGCAAATCAAAGCAACAATGAGATATCACTTCACAGTTGTTAGGATAGCTATTATCAAAAAGACACAATATAAAAAGTGTTGGCGAGGCTGTGAAGAAAAAGGAACCCTTGTACACTGTTGGTGGCAATGTAAATTGGCAGCACAATTATGAAACAGTATGGAGGTTCCTCAAAAATATTAAAAATATAACTACCATATAATCCAGCCATCCCACTTCTGGGTACATACAAAGGAAATAAAATCAGTATTACAAAGAGCTATCTGGACCTCTATATTCATTGAAGCATTAGTCATGAGAGTTAAGGTATACAAACAAGTGTTGGATGAATACATAAAGAAAATGTGAGATATATTTATTTATATAAAGATAATTTACATATATAAATTTATATATATATATAAATTTATATATATATAAATTTATACACACACATACACATAATGGAATATTATTCAGCCATAATTGATGGATGAATGGGTAAAGAAAATGTGATACACACACACATACATAATGGCATATTATGCAGCCATTAAAAGAGGGGAATCTTGCCATTTGCAACAACACGGACATGGAGGACATAATCCTAAATGCAGTAAGCCAGACATAAAAAAACAGATACCATATAATCAAACTTATATGTGGACTCTAAAAAAGTGAAACTTAAAGAAGGCAGAGAGTTGAAAAGTAATTACAAGGGCTAGGGGTAGGGGAAATAGGGAAATGCTGATCCAAAGGTACAAGTTTCCAAATATAAGATGAACAAATTCTAGGTACAACATAGCTGTTGATGAAAGAGTTAATATGATTGTGGAAACTGTTATACAATGTATATGTATGTCAAATCATTACATTGTTCACCTTTAATATATACAATGTTTATTTGTCAATTAAATATTTTAAAAAGAATTCCTTTCTCTCAATATAAATTCGGGACCATATGTTACATTTCCTTATATTAAACAAAATAATCGATCTTCCAATTTTCTCCAAGTCTTCTCACCATTCCATGTAGTATTTTTTAGATACATTTTCTTAACTTTAAATAAGTTTACAAGGAGTATTCAATCAAATCAAGTTTAATTGCCTACCAACATAATCCAATAACCTCATTTCACTTGTATTGTTAGAAGAGTTAATTGAACCTGCAGAGCCACCAACTAAATATATTGGTTCATGCAAACAGTAAATCCAATTTCCTCTATAAACATATTTCTGCAAGAGGAGTGCAGACAGAGGAAAGATAGAGGATACAGGATGCAACCCCAAAATATCAATTAAGTCCAATTATCTGCTCTTATTAGATAAAGAAGGAAGGAAATATCATTAATTCATTTAAGCAAACATAAATGATTGTGTATATATTATGCAAATATTATATATTATTTGCATTGTAATTATACATAATGTATAATATAATTATATATACAAATTTATATGTACATATGTATATACCCCAAACCACACATTTATGTATTTAATTATATATATTTAATTTGACCCATATATATCATTACTTTTAAATTGTAATATGTCAACAAAAAAAGGAGTGATAAGATTTACAGCAGACCTGAGTTCAGCCAAAATCAGGAGGGAGGGAAGTTCCTCCCTACCAGCCCATAATCCCTTGTACACATTGTCCTTAATAACTTGAGGAATTAGTTTAGGAGTGAAGAGAATTTTGTTCTTGCTGGATTTTTTTAATCGTGTAGTTTTCCTATAGGTACATCAACATATGTCTCTAAAGAAAAATGTAATGTATTCAGACCTCAATGCCTTAAAATTGGTGCAATTTAGATCAGTGGTTACTTGGTGTATCAGAAAGAACTTGAGTCTATTGCTTTCTGATCCTATCCCATGACTCACTGGTCTTAGATCTTGGGAAATTCATAAAATGTCTTTAAGCCTCACATTTTTGTTTGTGGAAGACTAGCAATTCTACTTCACTTACCTGATAGATCATGGGAGATTTAAATGAGAAAGTGCTTTTGAACTTCAAAGTATTACACAAAAAGAAGAAAACATTTTGAAGTTAAATTAAACACAAATAATGTAACAAGTATAAAAGAATATATTATTTTACTTCAGAGAAAAAGCTATTTTCCATCACTCTGGGAAAATTATTCTCACCCTAACAATAAATATGCTAATGACAAATCTTCATGAAGAGTTCACTAAACAAGGTGCTCTCTGTG
>RJWJ010044417.1:0-12185 GCA_004363605.1 Indri indri | reverse complement strand
ACAAAGTTAACTATGGCTGTTAGATCTCTGTGCCATTAGCAACAGAATGGAGAGTTAAATTCTAACAACTCCTGAAATAACTAACCATGATTATAAAGGCTAAAAATAAAATCATAAAAAGCAACAAAAGGAATAATGTATTTATTTTATCGTATAACACATTTTGGGATACTTATAAGCATAATTATATAAAGGCAAGACTTGAAATCATATTGAAACTGTATCTTGTGAAAGAAATTAATATCTTCAAAATCTTCTTTTTCAAAGTTTATATCTTGCATTTTTATTCAAACAACGGTGACATCTATTAAAATTATATGAAATAGGATTCCCTGAGAGTCAATAGGGTAAAACTTTTCACCTTACACGTGTATATAGGATCCCATGTGATCAGATCACATTTCACTCCAGGCAATAGTGAATTGTTGAAGAATGTTTCTGATTAATGTCACGTATAAATCTTTGAATCCTTAGGAACAGAGTATTTCAAAAGCGTATCTCACCTTTACAATGTCATTTTCTTTAAATTTTTTCCTTGTTTTTTAAGTGTATGAGTAAAGTTTATGCTTTATTAAGCTATATACAAATGCAAAACTCCCTTATGGGCAGTGTATATGTATGTATGTAATATGCAAGAAAAGTATGAAAAATTTCCCTTTTCTTAAGTTTGCTTTAAGCTTGCACATTATTCCTCATTTTTCCTTTTTTCTCTAACTACAGTAAACTAGCACCATGCTCAACTTACTCACTGTCTTATTAAAATTTTCAATGCCTAAAAAAATGAGATTACAGGCATTTTAAAACATTCAACCTGGGAGGCTGAGGCAGGAAGATCACTTGAGCCCAGGAGTTCGAGGTTGCTGTGAGCTAGACTGACGCCATGGCACTCTAGCCCAGGCAAGAGAGTGTGAGACTCTTGTCTCAAAAAAAAAAAAAAAAAAAAAGCAAACAAACAAACAAAGAAACCATTCAATATTTCTTAGGACACCTTGTTTCAGAGCTTTGTATGTTTAGCACTGTGTAAGCAAGCTCTCTGATCAGTTCAACTTCATGACATATGCTTGTGCTAAAACATATCTAAATATAAGTATAATTTGTAATTTCTTTATATTAATCCCTGTCAGAGACAGCTTTAAATATAGCATTAGGTAAACAACATTGGGTCTTATTTACTATGCCCTTTAGATATTACTCTCCAGAAAGTGAGTAATCATTATCTCTATAATATCATGAGTATATATAATAATAACCAGATCATAAAAGTTTACTTTTATCTTTGTTAAGAAAAGCCAATTAAAAGCTGATATAAGAAAAATATTAAACAACATATCCTTCAATATCATACTGGGGCCTTGTTTAACAATCTCTCTGAAGAATTATTTAGTTCTATAGAAGAATGCACTTGCATTTGATTTGCTATTTGCTATTCAATTACAGCCAGGGTACCACAAAGTTACATGTTACATTGTACATCTTATCTTGCAGTGTTGCAAAGAACTTTTCTCTAATAAAAAAAAAGAAAAAAGGATAACATCAAGAGATATGTATATTATATTTTTGGTGCTATTGTGTTTTTTTTTGTTTGTTTTTAACTTCCCTATATAACTGCAAATATTATGAAGGTTTGGATAATTGAAAGGACTCTGAAGACTCTACAGAACATACTAAGATAAAGCTTTTAATAGAGGCAAATAATACAGGACAACAAAAGAAAAAGAGTTTAGCTAACTTCTGGAGGTCCAAGAGTCATCCAAGCTTATGTTCCCCAAGGTCCTTCTTACTTTCACAAAGATGCACATCATTTTCTGATTAAACTTTCAAGATTTATGTAATGAATCTTGGCTTCAGGGAGCTCCAGACAGACATTTCTAGCAATGTGTTTTATGCCTCTCTGGTTACTTAGCCAAGTCAGGTTGCCTAACTTGTTACAATAGGTGAAAGTCAACCATAAACAAACCCTACGTGCTGCCAGGGGAGTTTCAGACTTTAAACGGTGCATCACAAATCATTAAATAGTAAGTTAGGCTTTATTTTGGCCAAGAATCAAGCCAGACATCCCAATATCCACAGAGATAAGCATAGAGCTGTACTCATCCAACTGTAAAATAATTATATCCCAAATAAGAACAGTTTTATATCCAACCTAGCAATCTTATTCCAATAATCGTTGTTAAAATGCCTATGAATATCAAGAAATTCAAAATGTTCTATTCACAGCTTTTTAAAAATCTTATAGGTTCCTCATTAATGTGTTGACAAATTTTGACACACATTTATTTAATATTTATGAGTTATATATTTAAATTTTTAAAAATTATATGTGAAATTATAATTTACTTCATTCCCAAACCTTTTCTTTTCTTTGACTGGCATTTCTTTTCCTTCTATGACAGTATTTTAGTTTGCTCTTTCATTGTTGCTTTGTGTCCTTTGGTTAGGAGAATGAAGATCCCAGACCCTGTGATTTAATCCAGGTTCTTAGATCCTCTGTGAATGAATTTCCAAATTGTATTTTTTGCATAACGTAATTACAAGAAACAAGTGTGACTATTGACGATATTTCCTGGTCCTTGTGTAATAATGCTTCCAGTGTATTAAGAATGGTTTCCTCCATACTCCACCTAGAAGCAAAATTTCACAGGGTTTACATAAAACACAATGACAAACCCTCATGGGATTTCTATTAATATTTGTAGCTTTTGCATTCATTTTGTCTCATTCGCTAGATTAATCCATGTGTTATTGCAAATTAGTGGCTGAAGAACTACTGCAGTCCAGCACAGTGACTGGGGCTTGTAATCTTAGCTACTAGGGAGGATGAGGCAGAGAGATTGCTTGAGGACAGGAGTTTGAGACCAGTTTAGGCAATATATCAACAGCAAGACCCCATCTATTAAAAAAATAAACAAAAAAATGAAAAAACATTAGCCAGGCATGGTGGCACATGCCTCTAGTCCCAGCTGCTCCTGAAGCTAAGGTAAAAGGATCGCTTGAGCTCAGGAGTTGGAGGCTGCAGTGAGCTGTGATCATGCCACCATCCTCCAGCCTGGGCAACAGTGCTATCCCTTCTCGTAAAAAAAAAAAAAAAAAAAAAAAAAAAAAAAGAACTGAGACAACCAAAATCTTTTCTTTCCATTAGCTTACCGGTAAATACTGAGATGCTTGCAGTGAGGACCTACCCCCACACACACACTTTCTTTTTTTTAATCAAAATCTTTCAATAAAGCTGGAATATTTATTTATTGTTATTTTGCCATTATTAAGTAAATGGAATACCAGGTTAGAACCAATACTTCAAAATGGTGTGAAATATACTAGATTTATTTCTTATAATAAATGGATTAAGTTTGGCAAAATTAAATATATAATCTAATTTGATTGTGTTTTTTTAAATGTGCTGAAAAATATAAAGTACATAAGTAGACCATGACCTAGAGACAATAAATTTTAAAATTAAGCTATTTAAAAAATGTGACTCCTATATTCAATTCACTTATTTTGAAGGCTCTGAATATGATCTAAATACATACTTTGCTATTAGTATTACATGGTTAGAAACTGAAAATAAATGGAGAAATAAATATTTATTCTTTTAAATGGTAATAAGGACTATGATAAAAAATATTCCAGAGTGATGAGGATAGAATATGTAAATAGGGAGGGAAGGTGTTGTTTTTTTATAGGCTAATAAATGAAGAGCTGCCTCAATAAAAGACATTTGAGCAGAGACCTGAAGGAAAGAGTGGAAGTAGCCTTAGAGTTACCTCAGAGAGGAGCGCTTCAAGCAGAAGGAAACACAGACACCCCGATGCCAGAGCATGCGGGCCATGAGCGAGTAGCTGTAAGGCGTCAGGGATGGCTAACGCAAAGCAAGCACGCAAGGGGCTTGTAGGGGGTCAGATCAGAGAGGCAGCCAGGTACTGAGGATGTAGCACCTCAGAGGCCAGTTGGAGAGCTGGAAAGCCATTGGAGGGTTTGGAATAGGAGTAACCTGATCCCCTTTAATGTTAAAGAAAGTACTTTGTCTAACATATGGAGAATGAACTGAAGAGGGTGAGAACAAAAGAAAGAGAACCAGTTTGGGTGGTATTACAAGTAGCCAAGGGAAAGGTAACTGGAAAAGGAACGGTGTTAGTGTACTTGGCCAGACGTGGTTGGAATATGGATATATATTTTGAAGATGGAGTCAAGAAGATTTGCTGATAATCTGAGTGTGGTATATGAGACAGTAGATCAGGCTAGTGAGATTATTTCAGAATTCTGGTTTTGAGTAATCTGAAGAATTATGCTACCATTTAAGAAGTGGTAAGGGAGATCAGAAACATGATTTTGAATAAGTATTAATCAAATGATTGTCTCAGATGTATTTTTAAAATTTTAATTCATTTTTCTTCCAGAGACAATGAAAGAAAAAGGAAAAGAGAGGAAAGAAAGGAAGATGAGAAAAGCAAAAGGTAGGAGAGATTGACAGAGAGAGAAGAGAGAGGGAGAGAAAGGAAGAGAGAGTCATTGTTAAAAATAAAACCATAAGTCTCACAATTAAAAATAAAAATTACAAATGGATGCATGAGATATATAATTATCATTAGAAAGATGATTTGGGTTAATCGAAGTTGTTTTCCCAAATGGATATTTTTCAGTAAACAGAATTCACTGTTCATGGGAAAGTTCTTGATTTATTTGATTTCTAAAGAAATCAAATAAAATGTTTTGTATAGCTGCAAATATTTTGACCATCTTTGGAGAGTATTTTAGTTCACTTGGCCTGCTATAACAAAATGCCATAGACTGGGTAGTTTAAACAACAGATATTTATGTCTCATAGTTTTGGAGGCTGGAAGTCTAAGATCAGGGTACCAACAGGATCAGGTTCTTAGTGCAGGAAGAACCCAATCATCCTGGCTTGCAGGTGGATGCCTTCTTGCTGTGTTCTCATATGGAAGAGAGAGAGAGAAAGCTCTGGATTTTCTTCCTCTTCTATTTATGAGGGACCTAGTCCCACAGTAGGCCTCCATCTTCACAACCTCACATAAACCTAATCATCTTCGAAAGGTCCCACCTCCTGATACCATCACGCCCAAGGGTAAGACTTCAACCCATAAATTTTGGAAGGCACAAGCATTCAGGCCATAATAGTCAAATAATATCTTTAGGTTTCTTTCTACTGTTCTAATTTAAGAAAACATCACATGGATAAAAAAGAATTTGTAAAATTAGTTTGATATTTACAACAATGACCTGCTTTTATTTCAGGTTTTATTTTATTAGCTCGTCTTTGTGTTGAGTATAATATACTTTTAGGAGTGAAGTGGTGGTTGAGAGAAAATAACACATAAACATTTCCCATTCTTCAAATGTTTTCATTGCTATTGATGAAAACCAAGCTCTGATGTTTGAGGTTATAAGTTTTCTGAATTTATTCACCAGGAAACCAATCTCCAATAAATTACATTTTTACTAACATCCATGCAACCCCTCTCACATACATACACATATTCACATAAAGGATTCCAGCTGCTTTGCTAAATTTTCACACATCAGCTAAGTCAAGCACCCCACTAGTCGCAGGTGACAAATAATGCTCGAACATCTGCTTGCTAACAATATAATCCAGCTCATTTACTACCACCAGTTTCCTGGTATTGTGCCCACAGGAGATGTTCAATAAATACTGAATGAAATTCTTTTACCTGTTGAGAAGAATAAATAAACCTCTAGGGCAGGAGAGTAATGATATCACAGCCCTTACTTCTCTGTTAGAAGAAATAGTTGCAGGCCATGTGAAGCTTGTGTAATACACTGGACATCATTGTGTTTTGATAGCATGATCTGAGTTTATGATGAAGCCTAGTGTAGTTTACCCAGGAAATCTCAAATAGGTCAAATCCCCTGAGAATGTTTCTTGGGTTTAGCAGAATGATCATTTCAATTTCTGCTCAGTTTGCTTCCAGAGCAAGCAGTGATGCAAATGATTAAACTTCTACCACTGGGGAATTCAGTGTTTCAGGTAGCTATGAGTGAGTCAACAAATTGCAAGCTGTTTGGCATATTGCCCATAAGAACAGTAGTTTTAAATGTTCTTAGATAAGACACTGAAAAAGCAATAAAATATTTTTCAAAGATATGACAAAATTAATTTTATATTAAGATGTATAATCTTAAAATGTTATTATTTATATTGCATTTCAAAGCCTTATTTTACATTATCCAATATAAATGTCTATTTCTAAATCCATCAGGATAAAGTATATTAATTATCTTTTAATGTAAAATTATAGATCTTTATGATAGTAACTTTCTAAGAACTTTTTCAAATGTTTTCCAGTATATCTTTTGTATGTATTAACTTCTTCCGGGCAGTTATTCTATAACTTTCCTTTCTCCAACATGCCACCCGCACACATTGTCCCTCAAAGGTGAGTATCTCCTTTCTTATTTCACTGAGATAATAGAAGCTAATAGAAGAGAAATTTCATTTACTTCTATGATGCTATCTAATAACCTACCTACATATGTTCCTATAATCTCTACTTTTCCTCCTCTCAAAGTCTCATTACTCCTTAATGCAATAGCTACCACCCACTTTTGGTTCAGCAATGACTTTGATTGAGCAATGATGCACTCTCTTTTATTCATCAATATTCTCAGTAAGAATGAAGGCAGATTGTTAATATTTTCTCTCTTAAAAACAATCCTCCCTAGATCCCTCCTGCCACCTACTTTAACTATGACCTCATCATCTGTTCTTCTTTAGAGGAAAACTGCACTAAAGACCTATTATGTTCCTCCTACAAGCCATTCCTATAAATATTTAGCAATCCTCATTCTTTTGAAGTTTTTCTTGTACGGATCACCAATGAATTCTCTATTAGAACACCCAATAGTCAGTTTCTCAGCCCTTATTTTACTAAACTTCTCAACATAATTTAATACAATAGACTTCTATTTTAAAATATCTTACACACTCTGGTTCTGGGACACAGAAATTTCTTGGTTTTCCTTTTCCTCATTCTTCTGTTTTAATCTGCATCTTGATATTGGAATAGAATTTGGATAAACCCCCATATAGATGACAACTTAAGCCTTAGAGGAGATGAGATTGTTGAATGATTCTGTATGTATAAAAAGAGGGATCAGGGCATGAGTTGGGTATAAAATATAATTTAAGCAATGTAAGGTATGGAGTTAAAACTTGCTTCAGATTTCAAAATTAGGAGCTTAATTGAGAATTTGGGGAACCTTGGTATAGAAGATTGGTGGTTATAGAATTTAGGGTGCTGAGTAAGACAGTTCAGTCACTACTCTGATTGGTACTTCCAAACTTTAATAAGCATGTAAATCACCACAGTATGTTGTTAAATTAAAGTTTTTGTTTCCATAGTTCTGAGTGGACTTCAAAAGTACACATTTCCAAAATGTTCCCAGGTGATGATGATATTGTGACTATGGACCACACTACATATAGAAAGAGTCTAGACTTCTTTTAAAAGACTTCAGCATGGCCACCCATGGTGGCTCACTCCTGTAATCCTAGTACTCTGGGAGGCCGAGGCAGGTGGATTGTTTGAGCTCAGGAGTTTGAGACCAGCCTGAGCAAAAGTGAGACCCCACCCCCATCTCTACTAAAAATAGAAATAAATTAGCTGGACAACTAACAATATATAGAAAAAATTAGCCAGGCATGGTGGTGCATGCCTGTAGTCCAGCTACTCGGGAGGCTGAGGCAGGAGGATTGCTGAGGTTGCTGTGAGCTAGGCTGACGCCATGGCACTCTAGCCCAGGCAACAGAGTGAGACTTTGTCTCAAAAAAAAAAAAAAAAAAAAAAGACTTTACCATTGAAAACAGACAGGAAGCTAGAAGAGTCTTACAGTCATGGAGTCGCATATAGTTAGAGAGACAACACTTCTGACACATTTCTTTATAGGCAACTTAGGATGACTTTTCTGAAAATGGGGGAGGTAAAGACACAGGACAGAAGAAGGGAGATGTATCAGGTCACTTCCAGAGAACCAGGAGGAAAAATCTATATTACATATAAATATAAATATAGGTATAGATATAAATATACAGATATATGCACACAAACATATTTATAATAAAATAAGGAAGAAATAATCATAAACATTACAGTCCTCATAGCTAATATTTAATACTACCTTCTTGCACTACCTATTCAACATTTCCTTTACCCTCAGCAAGTGCCTCAGCTGTTCATGATGCTTTGCTTGGTGGGGTGACCCCAACCTTCCTTCCTAAAGAGTCTGCACCATTAGTAGTCCTGCCTGGATTGGTTTGCTGTAGTTTTTCTTCAACCTCAATTACAGAGTATGGAACCACTAAGAAACTCTTAAAGGGATCTCCTGTGTTCTGGACATACTCTTCCTTACCTTTATTGTGAAATAGTGGTGCAATTTTTCTCCTCAGTAGACAGGATCAATCACCCAGCTAGCACAATAACTCCCTTCTTCACCTGTTGATTCAGTAGCATGAGGATTCCAGAGTGACTGAGTGGCAGTCTTAACTTCAGTTCAATGTAATGATTATTGTATATCCCAGTGGAAACATTCCCTTTAGAAGTAAGACCTGTAGACCAGAAGATCATAAGGTCATAGGATCAGGAAGCAAAAATTTTGCTAGTGGGTCACTATAGGTAATAGAGTGTGGTGGTACCATTCCCTTTTCTACCACAATTTCTGGAATTGTGATTTAGAGCATATACAGCCTCCAGGAGGACATTGCCTGAGACAAGCAAGACATTGCCACTTAGCTGTTCCTATAAGTGATTTTTCAAAAGGCAATTTTATCATTCTATCCAGCCAGCTGCTTCAGGGTAATGGAAAACATGGTATGATCAATAAGTTCCATGTGCATGGGCCATTGTGATATTTTATTTGCTGTGAAGTTAAGTTCCTTGATCAAAAGTAGTTCTGTGTGGAGTACTATGATAGTGAAAACGTCATTCTGTAAGTCCATAGACGGTAGTTTTGCACACAGAGATCATATCCAGAAAAAGTATTTATTCTAGTAATAACAAAGTGCTGCCCTTCAATGATAGAAGTGGTTCGGTGTAATCAACCTGACAGCAGGTAGCTGGCTGATCACCCTGAGGAATGGGGCCATACTGGGAAATCAGTGTTGGTATCTGCTGCTGGTGTATTGGATACTCAGCAATGGGTATAGCCAGGTCATCTTGGTTGCATAGAAGTCCATGTTGTTGACCCATGTGCAACTCCAATCCCTGCTACGGGATCAATTCTTCGTTCATGAGCCCATTGGGCAAAGAGGCTGACTGGCACCAATAGAATGGGTCATTCTGTCCACGTGGTTATTAGAGTTTTCCTCTACTGAGGTCACCCTTGGGTGAGCATTTACACGAGAGACAAATATCTTCATGTTTTTGCCAGTTTGGAGAGATCTGCCCATATACCTCTTCCACAGACCCCCTTGTCAAAAAATTTTCAACCGTGTTCCTTCCAAGTTCCTGACCATCCAGCCACACCATTGGCCTCAGCTTATAATTCAATATATACTGACATCTGCTTATTTTTCATTTCAAGCAAAATGAACAAAAATGAGGTGCACTGCCAAATCTGCTTGCTGGGAAGATTTTCCTCATCACTGCCTTCAGGAATGGCTCAGAAAGGGTCTGTTGTGCAGGAGTCCATAAGTGGAATTTCTTCTTCCTTAGGGAAACTTCAGTTTTGTTGTTAAATCTTTTCAATTGATTAGATTAGGCCCATCTATATTATCTAGGATAATATCCTTTATGTAAAGTCAACTGATTATAGGCGTTAATCACATCATAATATACCTTCACAACAACACCTAACTCAGTGTTTGAGTAACTGTATACTATATTTTAGCCAATCATAGGACGTAAATTCTGAAAGGGGTTCCTTACAGAAATGACCAAAATGTGGAAACAAAGTAGTTTAAATTTTACAATAAAAATAGAAGTGAAAAGGGTAAGAATTTATATAAAAAAGTAGATCAATTTATAAATAGATAAATTTATAAATGGAAACATAAAAAGTTCATTCCTATTGGTTCCTGTGTTCCTGTGACATAAATGAAGGTTATCTGATGAGCATAAAATATGTGAGAAAGTAGAAAGCCTTAAAGAGAGAGACACATTCTGTACATGTAGAACCTAAATTTTAAAATTAAAATTAAAATCCTTAGTTGGTAAACTCTTCCCCAGAGAAGTAGGAAAACAACATTCACTGACTAGCATGTCGCTGGCAAAATGTCCTCATTTTTAGTTCCTCAATCTTCCCTTTGTCATGTTTTCCAAAAAAAAAAAGCACTTTGGGAATGGCATTATTTTTGCTTCATCCCTTATAATGATGTTTAAGTCTTTAAAAGCAGTTTGAGCAAAATAAAATTCAGGAGTTTGGAAGAGAGTCAAATATTAAACATATTTCTAGGCCTTTTATTCTTTTTTTTCTTTTACAGAGATGCCCAGAAAAACAACAGTCCATAATTTCCAATTTAGAATGTTATTGCCTTCCTAAAGGAACCATTTCTATGATGAGCTAAAATTTTCTAAATGTTTAAAGATCAATTAATATTCCTGCATATAACAATATTTATATTTATTTTGAATGATTTCTGATGTCATAATCTACAAAGCAAAGCCCTTTCAGTGGAAAAACTATTCAGTAAGTATTCAAAATTCTTGTAACAGCTAGTCGAGCTAGAATTCAGATCAATTTATTGCTTGGCATGCTAGCTATCCTAGCAATCAAAATATTTTTCTAGTATTTTTTAATGGTAAAATTGTTACCAGATTACCCTAGTTTGAATAATTTTAAATAATATGTCCTAGTAGTCAATATCAAATTATTAAATAATACACTTAAAAATAAGGTATCAGCAATAATGATGAATATAATTAAATATATTAAAGCAAAAGGGCCTATCATTTTAGAATAGAAAACTCTTTTTGTTAATAAATTATATAATAGGAAACTAAATGTTATGGTTTGAATGTATGTGTTTCCCCAAAATTCGTATTCATATGTTGAAACACTTTCAAATGTGATAGTATTAAGAGATCTGGCTTGTGGGAGATGATAAGATCATTAGGGCTTTGCCCTTATGAAAGGAATTAGTGCCCTTATAAAAGAGCTCTGAAGGAGCTTGGCCTCTTGCCCCTTCTACCATGTAAGGACCCATAGAAAATGCCATTCATAAAGCAGAGAGCCCTCACCAGACGCCAAATCTTCCGGTACCTTGATCCTAGAATTGCCAGCCTCCAGAACTATCAGCAATAAATTTCTGTTGTTTATAATTATCCAATCAAATGTAATTTTGTATCATAGACTGAATGGACTAAGACATCAAATATTAATATAAAATGTATTTTCTCATATGTACATTCTGATTAAAACAATGAATATAACTTTTACTTATTTTTAATAAAACCATCTTTTCTTTCTAAAATTAAAAAACTTCCCAGAGTTCAAACATAATTTCAACAAAAAATTAGGGTTAAATTTCCTATACTTTTACTTATAAAAATCTGGGAGTTCAATAAAAGTAAGTTAACAATACAGATAAACAAATGAATGATTTTAATGTTTATAATGAAAGGTTATAATCAAATGTGAAAATAAAAACTTTCTAAACTGTGTCTATAACTTCAAATTCCAGTGTGTCTTTGCCGTTACTATTTGCCTTATCGATAGGCTAGATTATATCCTTCTGACTCTTTTCTGATATCTGTGCCTTTGTACCACTCCCTTCCAATTAATGCCCCCAAATATTACAAGTCATATTTTCAAAACACAGATAGTATCATAGTATTCCCTAGCTATCAATAGTCAATAGCAGAATATCTGAAAAGATAATAGGTTAATCAACAGGGTCAAGAACAAATAGCAAAATATCAAGTGTATAATTATTTAGTAAAGACATGAAATCATCTTAGATTTATTTAATTAATTACGATGTAACACACGAAAAATATAGCCATACTTTTATTTTAAAAGAAAATTGGACTCACATAGAGAATAAGTATAACAAATGCAACTAAAAATAATAATGATGATTTATATGTAGTCCTTACTACATTCTAGGATAATTCCAGGTTTTAAAAAATGTATTATCTCATTTCATTTTTGCAATGACATATTCAGTAGGCAGTATGTTTATCCCAAGTATATATATGAGAAAACAGACA